>JADHYT010000232.1:0-36906 GCA_027604725.1 Entophlyctis luteolus
TTTTTTTCTCTCTTAATGGTCGCGATTTCCAAAGGTACTGGGCGACTAGAGGAATTTTGACTGCGTTCTTTTGCACTTTCTTTCCTATATTCGATGTTCCAGTCTTTTGGCCGATTTTGGTGTACGGCTCAGTCGCACCTTTTTCTTATTTGACATCTTAACCAGGGTATATTTCCTGATTCTTTTCGGCCTCACGATGAAGCAACGGATCAAGCATATGATCAAATATAAATACGTACCGTGGAACTTTGGCAAAAAGAGTTACGGCAATGTTGGGGGCAAATGATGGGTCAACTTCGGGTTGTTCGGCTTTTGCATCTGTGTCTGTTTTACC
Organism: Entophlyctis luteolus; assembly: GCA_027604725.1. Classification (NCBI taxonomy): domain Eukaryota; kingdom Fungi; phylum Chytridiomycota; class Chytridiomycetes; order Chytridiales; family Chytriomycetaceae; genus Entophlyctis; species Entophlyctis luteolus. The sequence continues at coordinate 335 of JADHYT010000232.1, forward strand.
GAAGACAAGGAAATTGACTTTCTTTCCATATTGATCAAAGGTTGCTTCATTAGAATGATTGGCAAAAGATATTCCACGCAACTGCCATCAGGCCACGCCATGCTGCCATGCTAATTGAAATATTTGGACAGCAAGTCTTTTGCTTTGTCGTTCCCAAAAACTGCAGCGGACTGCAACAGCGTTTTCGCTTTCTTTCTGTCGACTTTCACTCCAAGTTTACCACTGGCATAACATTCTCCAATCTTTGTGACTGCTGGAAGAAATCCCATAGATGCCGAATCATTGTAGTTTGAAAACGCTGAACTGAAATTCTTGGGAACTCTGTCCGATCCAGCTTCATAAATTTGCCCGAGCTCATAATGGGCCTTTGCTTTAATATCACGATGTCCACCGCGGGCTTGATATGAGCAGTGTTCAGTTACTAACAATCCGATGATTGGCCTCACCCTTCAAACAGTCTTGCAGCAGTTTCACTGCCTCTGCAAAATCTACTTCAAGCCCAAACCTTCCATGCGCATAGCAAACACCGAGACGATAAGCGCATTCACAATCTTCGAGAATCACTCCCTTACGCAAAAAAGATATTGCGCTTGGAATGTCTTCCTCCGTTCCCAGGCCTCTCACCAACAGTCCGGCGACTTTGCTACAAGCCGGACTAAACGATTGAATTGCTGCATTGTACAAAAGAACATACGCGGACGCATCTGTACGCAACGCTGAGCTTGCCAGAGGTCAAAATAACTGTGCTTACAATGTCCGTCTTCCATATAGGCTTTCCCAAGTACGTATTGCCCTTCTGCGACTCCTTTGAAACATAACTCCCGTAAAATATCAAAGCAGTTGTTCAAAAGGCCATGCCGTTCGTTTGGATCGAGGGCAAAGGAGTCATAAGCGCAAAATTTGCAAAATTCGATAAGAGCAGCTTCGGTTTTCTCGTTATCGCCAAAAATGGCAACTTTTTGAATCTTGGCCTTGAGCTCGAGAATTCTGGCAACGACAGCACCTTTTTTCTTTTCTGACCAGGAACTGTTCTTCCGGTTCGAAAAGCTTGGCCGACGTGCGAATATGATGTTCCACACATCGTTCAGAGGAACGTGAGAGTTGTAATTTGCCGATCCGGATGTGCTGCTCGAATTTGAACATGATGAAACGCGTTTGCTTGCATAATCTTCGGCTTGAGCACTTCCGTTACCTTGTTTAATTTCGCGATATTCTTTCTCCATCAACGACAGGGCACTCTCATCCGACAGTGATGGCGTTTCAAGCCACCGTACTGACTTTCTTCCAAAATTTTCAGGCACTTCAACGTGTGCATTTCCTTGATGGTCAGTAGCATCATCATACTTCGAAATCACCAATTTGCTTTGTGTTTCTTCAAGTTCGAGTCCGCAGAAATCATTTCTGCCGTTTTCAATGGAAGCAGCCAGAGGCCGCATCTGAAAATAGTGTTCGACAACGTCTGTAACACTTGAGTCTTCTGCGGAAAATGCAACTTTGGCTGCTGATTTGTGGTGTGTTTTTTCGCAACTTGACGGGAATAAAACCGGATTTTTCGACACTGCGGTGTTGGCAACTATACAGATTTCATCCGCGTCGGAATGCTCTCGCTGAATGACTTCCTCGCACTGCCACTCTGCTGTAGTGTTGTAAGGGTTCTGTGCGGCAATAGATGATTGAATTTCTTTGTTTTCTTTTTGAGTAATCGAACTAAGCTTGGAATGGTTTGCGGCATTCCCATGTAGCCACGAGCGAGACGGCAGAAAACTAGTCAGCACACCTCGAGAAGCAAATGTACGACGCGAGAATATTGCGTGTGTTGTTGGTTCTTTTGCTTTGCTTTCGCCCGTATGTGCAAGAGCGTGTAAGGAATGGTGCGAGGTATCTACGCACCGGGCACTGGCTACAATCGATGGGTTGCTCGGAACACTCAACATTATGCAATTTTTTTAAGCGTGCGAAATATTCGCAGGACTGGATTATAGTTCCAACAGTGGTGGTGTGTGGGAAACAACACAGAAAATTTCGAAAATGCGACGATTCTCACAAATCAGATGCACTCTTCAGAAGCGTTTTAAGGTGCATTTAATAATTTATTCTTTGCCAGTAGGGCAAGTCGGATAATCTCCTCTCCAAATAGAGTTTTCTGTTTAAAGAACAGTAGAAGAGCATTTCAAAATTCATGAGCTGTGGAACACAAATTCAAACAGGACTTTCGTAGACCAAGAATTAAGAAACATTTAACAAATTACATTACGGCAGTCACTTTGAGATCTGTACTCGCTCTTGGTTCAACTTTTAGCGGAATTTTTTTTCTTTCATAGCGAGACTTGACGTTACCCGATTTTGTTTAAACAACTCAGGAACGTTGGAAACGTAAAATTAAAGGTGAGAAATGGAGACGGTACCCTGTGTGGTCACTGAGCGATTTCTCGATCATATCCGACGAGTCCAAACCAGAAGGTTACAGTTGGGCAAGCTTTGAGTGCGTTGGTTTCGGCGGTATTGTCCGCCTTTCCTACTTTCAGATAGACCAGTGAAACACACTCTTTGACGTAACTGCAGTCTAAGTCCTTGCGACGATCTGAATGTGTTTGTGAAGCACCTCTCAGACGAATGATCTGTACAACGTCGTTCAACGGTTGGCGGTGCTGACCCCCGGCGTTAAACCGAAGCAAGACGCCCGCAATAATGGGTTGGCGGGAGAATTTGCTATCCCACTTACCCAATTTGAAGTCAACTTTTGAGTAATCACCCACCACTTCCGCGATTGTATCGATTAACAAAGCACACTTCGCATTCCTTCCGAACGTTTCTCTTTCATTTTGCGCCGACCTTTCTTGTCATTAGATGTTATAAGGAGCCTTGACTTTTTTCTAATTTAATCTTGGATCAAATCACAATTGGAGGAGATGGTTCACCCCAGTGATTCCGCAAAAAAGAAAATTACCTCTCGATCCTTACTTTACGACTATGGATCCTTTGAGCTCCCTCCAGATCTCGTGGCCTCTTGGTCCTTTTCACGGCCCTTATTCCCACGTGCCACATAACGCCTTTGATTGGAGGACTCACGCTTTGGCTCCACAGCTTATTGGCATACCGCAATTCGGGTATTCAATGCTAAATGCATCGTCTGATATTGGAAACGTCGGCAAGCACGAGTTTAGCACAACGGAATCTTTACCTACGGTGAACTTTTTGACCGTTCAAGACGCCCAGAAAGTAGCGTGTATTGTTTCTAGCTTCCTAAACACAATAGTTCAATCAACACCGCGGCATGCAAATCTGTCGAATCAGCATAAGGCTGTTGTTCGGGTTGGCGGTAGTCAGCCGTGTTGGTTTCCCGGCAGAGTGCCGAACTTTACAGAGCCACGAGATGAACCTATTGATTCGGTGTCTGGCACCCAGGAAGAAATGCCAAATTACATCTGCCCTTTCGAAGGATGCACCAAGCAGTTTGACAGGCTTTGGAATTTCAAAGCTCCTGGGCCAATCCACAAAGCCAAACGAGCTCGTGAATTTGTTTGCTCGGTAAATGGATGCGGAAAGGCGTACTTGAGTATACACTGTCTCAGGCGCCATGCGGTAACACATGATCGAAGCCAGTGGATTCATTGTACTCGATGCCGCCGTGGATTCGCACGCAGCGACGCCCTCCTGAGACATGAGAGGAAGTGCTGTGATGGCCGTAGAAGAAAGTGAGGACTTGCAATACATTGCTTTTGAGCTTGGATGGTGGGACAAAGGATAATAAACAAAATGGGGCAATCCTAATATCAGCTTCTGTTCTTGGCCTTTATTATCTCAGATGTGAGCATTTTATTTGCGGATGCCGGCGGATGCCAATGCATTGAACTTAGTGGGGTTTAACAAAAATTTTAAAAAAAATTTTACATTCACGGTTTGAAACTTCAAATCACCAGCATCGGATAAAACCACTATCGCAGGCAAATCACTTACTCCAGCAGCCCAATCCTTTCAGCCACATGTTATGGTCATATTTTAGCCCTTTGCTACTTCGACTTGTCGTATCCTTCAGAGGCATGCCCTAATGCACTTTGGACCACACCGTCCGTACCACAACCACGCATCCTTGTGCCCACTTCTCGTTCCTTTCATTTGATCCATTCTTGGTTTATGCTCTGCAGCTCAAGGCTGTTCGGACAACACGTCCCGTTGAATGATCCACTTTCACCGAATGTCAGGAAAATTCGAGTTTGCAGTGCCCGCGGCGCCTGCGTCTGCGTCGCGCCAGCAAGGCGCCCCCGCCGCAGTCCACAGCAACCGCGCACACTCGGACGCCAACGCGGCTGATGTGCCCCCGCCTCCGCCTCCACTGAACTACGATATCCCGTCGTGGTCCGGCCTGTCACCCGCAGTGCAGACCTGCATGCTCGAGGTCATCAAGAACGGTGCCATCGTCGACACCGTACACATCGAGAAGCCTGTCATGCTGTTTGGTAACCATTCTGTCAGTATATTCCTTGTTTCTTACTCTTACAATAAGGCCGTTTGCCTACATGCGAAGTCTCGCTGGATCATGCTTCTGTATCTCGCCAACATGCCATACTTCAGTCTTCCGCATTCCCCGAACAGCCTGCCCTCTCCCTCTTCGATCTCAACTCCGCTCATGGCACGTTTCTCAACAAAACAAGGATCCAGCCGCGGACTCACACGCCACTTCGCGACGGCGATATTTTTCGCTTTGGAATGAGCTCACGCGTGTTTGTTGTCTGTGGTCTTGTCAGCGCTGACGGTGACCACCCCGGAGACCGCATCTCCACTTCCTCTACCGAAGCAACAAAAGCACTTCCAGCGCAGATGAGCAACAGTAGCAGCAACGACGACTTTGAGGTCACTTGGGGATTTGGCGAAGATGCGGTGAATTACAGCGACGAGTCGTTGTATGATGTTGACGACTCTGCCGGTCCTGTCGATCCGGACGCATACTACTATCGAGACTCAAAAAAGGCACTTAAAACCTGGTGCGATGCGCGAAACCACGATATAACTTTCACTTTCGAAGAAGAAGGTTTCGGCAACAACAAAGTTTATGTCGCCACGTTGCGTCTCGATATTGACGGAGGTCGCGAGATTGTTGCCACTGGACGTGCTGCGCGCAAGAAAGAAGCCGAGCGTCAGGCTGCTCTTGATGCTTGCATCAAACTCGACCGGCGGAAGATTTTACGATCAACGTCCTCCGGGGCCAGTAAATCGGAAGCTGTCTCGAAACGGAAAAAGTTTGACGACGACGACGACAACGACTCATTCTATGACCGAATAGGTTTTTTGTTCCGTTGGTTTTTTTTCTGGTATTCTGAACAGAAGGTGTATTCAAAGTGCGACAAAAAAAGCCGAAAAAGTCCGAAGTTGAAGCAACTGCTCCCGAGACTTTCGAATCACTTTCCGAAAAATTAAAAGAAAAAACCGATTTGCTGAATACAGTGAATTCAGAAATTGAAGCAATCGACGCGTCGATAAATGCAAAAGAAGCAAACCCAGACGTTGATGAAATTGACCAATATGTGTCGGATTTGGAGACTGCTTCAAAGTTCAAGCTTAAGAAGACGTTGGTTGAAAAGCGAAATATTATTACACAGGTTTTGATTACTTTTCTGTTGCTGCTTATTTATGCCTTCGATACGCAGGAACTGAAGCGAATCGAGCACTTAGTTCAGTTAGCAAAACCACACGAGATCAACTTTCCTGTGAAAGCCCAGGCTTCTCTGCCGGTCGCAACCTTTGACTCCTCCCGTGAAAGTGGTGAAGGAAATGTTGACGGGGAGCTTTCATCACCTGCCAAGGACGATTTTCTGGAAGTCACGGACGCACCACCTACAGTTCACTCTGCATCAAAGCCGAATCCTACCGAAGACGAGGTTCGAACGGCTAATACCCCAACCGCCCCCATCCCCACACCGGCACCTGTGCGTCGCGGACCGCGAAGGGCTTTTGTCGTTTTGACACAGTCGCAGATGCAGCAGCACGCCGATTTTGAAAAGGACGACATGATTGATGCTGTTCATGGAGATGGAGAGTCAATATTGGAAGAAATCTCCAAGTACGGTTATTGAAAATATCTCCATCAAAAGCAACAATTTCTGTTCCATACTTTTCCTTCACACAAAGGCACGTAGCTGCCAATAAGCGAAAAGAAAAAATAAAATCATATTGTTCAAGATTTCATGTCCGTTGCCAGTTCATGCATCTTGGGGGTCAGAGATGTCTTGACAGGGTTGGGCGACTCAAACACTTCGTCCAGCTCTTCCAGCGTGTGGTTCTTTGTTTCAACAAAGAAGAAGTAAACAGTCAGGAATTCAAAGGTGTCCCACACAATAAACACAATGTAGAACTTCCAAGACAGGGCAGAAATTGCAATTGGGGCTACGTAAGAGTTGAAGAAGATGGCCAATGCCATGAAGAAGTTCATAACACCCATTCCAGTAGCTCTGTTTGCATTGCTATACACTTCGACAGCATACAACACTTGCATTGACGTGAGGAAGAACGAGAACATGGCTTGGAACAGCAAAATACCAACAACGGAAATATAACTTGCAGCGAGTGATCCTTGCTCAACGAAACCGGCGGAGCCACCACAAACAATTGCCATGCCACCAACACAGCAAGCAAATCCAGTGAGAAGAAGTGTGCGACGACCGAATCTGTCGACTAACTGAGAACCGAAAATGGCGCAAATGAAGTTGACAACGGAAGCAATTGAATTGATGAGCAACTGCGTATTAGAGCTTGTGATGCCAGCAGCGTTCAGCATGTCAGAGAAGAAGTACGAAATAACGGCGTTGCCAGACCACTGCCCAAAGAATGCCATGACGACCGCAAGTGCCGTGCGGTAGAAACTCGACCGCCTGTTCACCAGATTCACGTACGACTGCACGTACGGGCTCTTATAGCTTGCCTTTGCTGCAACGTCGGCACGGATCGAAGCGCACATCTCGTTGAACTCGAACTCCACCAGCGGAGCCTTATCGTCCCCATCTGCGTGGTACCGTGCGAGGATAACCAGTGCCTCGCTCTCGCGTCCCTTCGAGATTAGCCACCGCGGTGATTCGGGCATGAACCACACAATCGCCAGCGTAAGCAAGCTCGGCACGGCTTGCAGCGCCAGCGGTAGCCTCCATGCCCATGTGCTGTCAATATTGATTGAGCCGTAGCAAGACCAACTAGCGATGATGTTGCCCAGGTACCAACATGTGTTGTAGAACTTTGAAAATTTGAAAATTTTCTTGTTAAAAACCAGTTACTAAAACAAGAAGGACCTACCCCAGTGATTCTCCCACGGTAGTCAGGCGGCGCCATTTCCGCAATATACGAAGGAGCAGTCGACGAGCACAATGTGACGCCAAATTGACCAATCACACGGCCGACCATGAGTTGTGCAGTCGTTGTGGCGCTCGTTTGGAGTGAAACTCCAATGAGAATAATGATGCTACCAAGACCCACCGTCTTGATTCTGCCGTAGTTATCCATCAAAGGTCCAATAAAGAATACTGCGAGCATCTGGCCCACATAGGCGATTGCTGTGATGAGTCCCTATATTAAATTTTTAGCGAATTTTCCGGCTGAAAAAAAATTATGCCTTTTCGCTAGAGTCAATGACATGGTCGAAGCCGTACTTGAGAAATTGGTCCATAGCATTAATGGAGCCTTGAAGAGACCCGTCGAATCCATTGTTGGCCGATTGCAAGCAGAACAGAGACAAAATGAGATACCTGCCAATATCAATCAAAGGGCGCCAAAAAAGAGTTGCACTCACAATCTCATCATTCCCTTGGAGGTGGGATCTGTTCTTGCTCCGTTCGGAAGAACTATGGTCCCAGAAGATACTGCAGCTCCGCCTGCCATTGAGAGTTTCTGTGGCTTTTCGTTTCTTTTCTCGTTTTGCAAAATCTTGAAAAAAAGTTATTTGTATTTTATATTTGTCAGCGCCACCCTTTCAATCACATATATATAATGATTTTCTCAATGCCGCAACTCAATGCGGTCGGGAATGTTGTCGTTTAATGAATTACTGCCGACATAAAGCTTCATACAAAAAGTCCGTGACCGTGACCAACAGAAAAAAACCAAAATCGGAATCTGCGACATGCACCAAAGGTATGGTTGAAATATATGAAAAACATGATAGGCCAACAGTGACGCATACATTAGTGCTAAACTGGCTATAATTTGAATGGCGGATCCAAATCGGATAAAGCAAAAGCCTTCGCTAACAGATATCACTGGGAAGCAATCAGTTGCCGAACAGTAGTTGGAACGGTTTTATAATGGCTGTGGCAAAGAAACGTGAAAACATATTCTTTTGAGCCGATCGTGAATCCCGTCTGTTTATCCAAGATTCATACGTTTTTCTCACAGCTGGTCGGGTTTGCGAAATCGAAAGCACCTTATATTTGACGTTTTAATAATAGTGCACGAATGATAGAACATTGATGCAACATCGATTTCACCTCCTATTGATGATTGGTTACTACATCTTCCAAAACTCAATTACTCATCACTGTATTTGGACTTCGAGAAGAAAAAAAAATTGAGAGATTATCCAATTACCAAACTAAATAGTTGTAGTTGGTTATGAATCGCCAATGGATCTTTATTCCGAGCCTTGGGTTTATTCAGTGCATTAGCTTTCTTGTTCCTGATTGACTTGCTCCGTTCGCCATCAACTATCAACTGGATACATGTGGTGTAGACGTAAAGCAGAACTATGTTGTACTACATGCTTTTATGGAATTTCGTGTGCGTGTGGCATTGATGAGACGTGAATGGATGTGGTCATTTCAAATCAGTCGACATCACTCATCGTCATCCGTACCATCATCTGAAGGGTGCTCCCACCGCGGCTGATTGATCCGCATCCGGGTAAGCTGCAGACTGGCTGGCTTTTAGACGACGCTGAGCTGATCTAGCAGCTATCGTGTCATATCCGTCGTTCTCTCCCAAAACCAACCATGCTTCCAACGTCTGCGGTTTTGCATTGTCGCCTCGGTCTGCGTGTCGCTGTCCGACAATTACCTACCGCGGTGAGCGCGCGCAGCGCGTTTGTCTCTTGTAGAATGCCTGCTCTGTCGCTGTCACCATTACGTGCCCTCTCGAAGACATTGACAACTTCCTCTTCCGCACATTCCCTCGCCCGCCGTCTAGTGGCTCAACCACCTCCGTCAAAACAATGGCCAGTTGCGCTAGACCTCCCGTCGCCCGCTGCAGTGCGCTCTTTCACGTCCACCACTCTAGATCAGAATGCCGCCGAGAGTGCTTCCGCCGCCAACGATAGCGTCCCCGCAACCACGTCGACTGCGCGCGTTGTTGGCTACTGGTACCTGTTTTGCGCCGCCCTCGTATTTGCCATCGTCGCTGTTGGCGGTCTCACGCGTCTGACCGAAGCTGGCCTTTCCATTACCGAATGGAATTTGATTACCGGAATGAAGCCCCCGCGTACTGAGGAGGAATGGCTTGCGGAGCTGGAGAAATACAAGCAGTTTCCTGAGTATAAATTGTTCGTGTTTTTGAGCTTTTTTGTTTTCCCTTTTTCCGTGTTTTGCGACTCTAACGAAAAGAAAAATAGGTTGAATCACAATATTACCCTCAACGAATTCAAATTCATATTTTATATGGAATGGGGTCATCGCATGCTTGGGCGGTTCATCGGTCTTGCATTTATTGTTCCTGGAGTTTACTTTGCGGCAAAAGGATACATGACTCGCAGCATGATGATCCGATCGGCTATTGTCGCGACTTTAATTGGCGGACAAGGCGTGTTGGGATGGTACATGGTGAAATCGGGATTGCGTGAAGAGCTAATGGAGGCGAAATCGTTCCACGGTGTTTCGCAATATTGGCTTGCTGCGCATCTCGGCTCTGCATTTGTCATTTATTCGATGATGCTTTTGAGTGGGTTTGAGATCCTTAGAACATCTGGCAAAAATGCGGCACATCTCGCCGAGGTTTTTTTTTTTCTCTTTTGTTGAGCGTTGTAGCTGACATAATCCTTAATTCAGCAAATTGCGTCCCTCACGAAATCGCAAAAGGGTTTCAAAAATTTCACGCGTGGTACACATCAAATTGCGACTTTGGTGTTTTTGACTGCACTTTCCGGCGCCTTCGTTGCTGGGTTGGATGCAGGCCTGATTTACAATGAGTTTCCGTTCATGGGCATTGGATTCGTTCCGTCGGATATGTGGGCGTACAGTGATCCAGCAGTTTTCGATCGTCCGATTCCGAAGTGGCGCAATTTGCTCGAAAATCCGGCCGCCGTTCAGTTCAACCACAGAGTGCTTGCCGTGACAACTGCCACTGCTGTTGTTGGCTTATGGGCGGTGAGCAGAAGGTTCACGCTCCCGCGGGCAGCACGAGTGGGGGTGAATTTGCTGCTTGGCGCGACTGCGTTGCAGGTATTCTGCCCGCGCTTCTTTTAACCGTAATGACGTTGGAAATTCTGGAAGGTAACGTTGGGCATCTCGACACTGTTGTACTTGGTGCCGGTTCCGCTGGCTGCGGCGCACCAGTGCGGAAGTTTGTTGGTGCTCTCGTCAAGTCTGTGGTTGCTGCATGCGCTGCGGCGTCTTCCTGTGAAGGTCTAAGTTTATGGCCCGGGTGAAGAGACAAGAGAAATAATCATCCTTTCGTTGAATAAGGTTTATTTCTTGGTACTAGTGGTTTATGGTATCAGTACTTTCCATCAAATTCACACCTGCGCCGTTGCGTCAAGTCGGATTACGTCTATTTGGATCTTTTGGTCCAATAGTTCTGTCACAGGTTCACACGACTCCGCTAAAATAGACCTTTTGAGAACGTACTCGCCACCGAGTGCGATACCGTTGCCGTCAACTCTCTGCGCAACGCAGTCCAACTCGGGATCAATCCTCTGCACGTCGCCAGTCTGGAGAGTCAGGGATTCTTCATTCGATCGTGGTGCCCGCACTTTAATCAGCACGTTCGCCTTTGGCTTGTACTTTTGGAAGAGTAGGGGGTCGGGTAGATCCGTAATCTTTATCTCGCGAAACTCCTCGACCGGATCATACGCCTGCGACGGGCATTTGATAGCGAAATACTGTTGATTTTTACCTGCAGGAGCGATATCCGCGGCTGCGGCCACACGTCGACTTCCGACCGCCAGCATACAAAGTCACGATCCGCGACAACGCTCCCCACGCCCTCGAGCGTAAGCATGTCAAATGACTTCGTAGGTGTCGCCACCCACACTGGCGCGATTCTTCGGAACATTTCGTCACGGACATTCTTTAATTCCATAGTGTTGGTGTCTGAATACATAACACGAATGCATTGGACAGATTCTCTTTTCGGACTTACTCCTATTCAATAACATAACTTGATCACAAAGTGTTTCGATTGGTGTCATTACGCAAAAGAAAACGCAAAAGGAAAACTAAAAAATTAAAATACTATCCGAGCTTGCCAGCAGCATGTGGATGATGCGTATCCGTTATGACAGTGAGTTCATTTTACTCAATAGAAACCAGTAAAGATACGTAATAGAACCCCTCGCGGATGGCCACCGAAAAGGACTTCATGCTGAAATAGGGCTGTTTTCACTGACGTTACCAACGGGCACTTCAACTGCCAGCCGCACTCTGATTCGGTGGATGAAAGTGCAACAACGTTTGGCAGTTGGAAAAATGTTTGAAAGCGGAGGATATTCCGAGCTTTTGAATTCCTACTGGGTTCTGATAGTAGTCTACATCGAACAATTATGTCCTTTGCAAGTGCTATGGGCTTCTTATTCTTCCCGTATGAGCGACACCTTGGATGATGCCCCGGAATAAGCGCGCACGGATTCCTTCGACGAAGATCGAGCATTCGTTTGAGCAATTTCATGAACAGCGGCGCCGGCGAGTACCAGATCCTCGACAGTCTCGTGCGCACACGCATCCACACTCTGGCGCACCTTCAGTACCTCCACACTGGTACTGCTTACTACTTCGACACAGTGCGGCTGTCGAGCGACTTGCTGGTATTTGCTCTAGTTCTGTTGGTGATTCACCAACCGGCCTAAGGCCCAAACATACGACAACGCAATCTCTGGGCGCCGCTGCTGGCAGTACAAGTATCTCGGACTGTCCGTCGGAGCTCTACTGGTGGTGATCTCGCCGGTTGATTTTGTGAAAGCCATCAATGTGCTGATTCTCGAGTACGAGAACGAGACTGAGGCTAAGAAAGTCACGATAGTTGAGTGTCACATGCATATATTTATGTGTTGAGCGCTGCGCGGAGGTTGATGCTGCCAACCCCACAGAACCCTGTGTCCATCTTTAAGAAGAGGCCTCCCGTCGACGAACACGACCTCACCAACGTAACGTCATCTTTTGTCGACACAGGAGTTTACGAATTCCTGGAAACTCCTGACATTCCCTTCGAGCTGGATTATTCCCAAGTCTTTATGTCGCTTTGCGACGCGCTGATTGCCGCATACAACAAACTGATTGATGGTACCGAAGATGTCTGCGGCGCCGCGTATCTTGCGGCGTGCCGGCGGTTCGATGATCTGGTCAAGGTTTGTTGTTTTCAGTCGGGAGTTTTTGCGTCACTCACAGCCGCCACTCAGAAAATCATCTCGAACGTGTACAAGGACCTTGAGAAGGCGTGCGTTGCCGTTGTTCGTGATGAGCTGGGGCTGTTCATGGAAGGGCGGCAGATTTGATATTTCACTGGAAGGGCCTGTAGCATAATACACTGGGCAGGGAGAGCGTATGATAACATTGCGCACGAATACGAATAGTTAGGATAGATGCCGAATACATTCGCGATAAACGTGCGGCAAAGCTACATTGTTCCCATATGTTGTGTGTCAGAAATGACCGTGAAGTGCACAAACATTCTTGCTGACGACTATACACGAACCTTCGAGACAGGTCGGCGACTCTGCGGCTTCTGTAATACGTGCAAATCTGAAAGTTGCTTGCGTAACGTGTCGTAATGTGACCTTCACGCCACAGTCGACGTCTTTGTAGCCTCGATAACTGACCCAAAGACGGCAAACGCCGCAATCAAGTACAGCACTGTCGCAGGCTTATTCATAATCCAATCAATACCCTCTGTTTAGATTCCTCGCATCCGCATTCCCCGTCCCTGCGTCGTTGGAACATCTCAAAAGAATCCGACGCACAAAAACCAACACAGAGGCTAACTCCGAACCAGAGCTTTCCGTCTTGGTCTGCCCCGTCCCACGCGACGCCTCCGATGACTCCACTGACGTTGCGGCCCGCGTGTCTGCCGCACTGAACTCCTGTCCCGCGCTCTGCAATACCCCCCTGCGCATCGTGCCAGTGGCAGCTTACCCCCCCGTCACACGCGACCAACTCCGCGAATGGTCTGCGCTGTGGCCGCTGAGCTTTCATGAACCGCGCAAGTTAGCGATTATAATCCGTACCTTTTTATCTGCTCACGCGATTCCTGGTCCTGTAGGGAAGCCCCGGTCGTGTTCACCGACGCCGATCTTGCCGAGATTGAGGAAAACTTTCGCGCACTGGACGGCACAGCATTGCACAACAGCAACGAAGACAACGGCCATAGCAACTCAGGCGCGACTCCGAGCAAGCTGAAGGTTGCCCCTTTTTCTTATCCAGCGATATTGTAACCCGCCAGAGATCAACAGACCGCGGCAGCCATGTTCGATCCGAACACACACGAGCTGTTATGCGTCTGCGTCGACGCGCGTCACATCCACCCGCTCCATCACGCCGCAATGCAGGCCATCGCAGCAGTCGCGCAGCGAGAAAGGGCACTGCGATCGTCCTTACCGCTGCCAGCAAATTCAGCAAAGCGCAAATCTCCAGCTGCCGCCGAGCCGTCTATGGTTTCAAGCGCCGATGATATCGCGGATGCTCGCGGCTACTTATGCACCGGCCTCGACGTGTATCTCACGCGCGAACCGTGCGTCATGTGCTCGATGGCGCTGCTCCATTCGCGTGTGCGCCGGGTATTCTATCTGCAACCTAGGCCCGACGGCGGACTGGGGAGTGCCCACAAGATACACGTGCACACGCAACTCAATCACAAGTTCCGTGTGTTCAAAGTCGAGTTGGTGTGAACGTGCCCTCACTAAATGCTTGGAAAAACAATTCAATAAAACAGAGTCGCTGAATCATCGACATACGGCATGATCTTTCACATTTTTAAATTAAGCTCATGAAAAACGACAAGCAAAGTACAAGATACAGACGGGGTAAGGCTAAAGTGCCCCACTCGATCCCACTCGATGTGTCCAACCAATATTCAGCAACACACCACAAGCCCAGCACACACACACACACACAAGTATTCACATCAAACACCTTCAAAATACGACAATGCACTCGATGGGCTAAGGGAAAATAAATGAAAGTAAAAAAAGGATGTGAGAAAAATAAACACCCCAATTTACGCAGAGCTCATGAGCGTGATCCGTCGCGCTTTAAACTTCCACCCAGCCCGACACGGTACAGACTCAACGCGTCACTGCCACCGCTTGCTCTGCTTTTCCGCCCATCCATCGCAAGCTCTGCCCCGGCGCTCAATGACGGGGATGTGGATTGCTGCTGCTGCTGTTGCCGGCGGTGCGAACTGCTTGATGTGCGTGCACGCAAAATGCAGCCACCGCCACTCAAGCTCTCCTCATCCTCACTGTCGCCGCCGTACCACGGCTCGTGCATGCGGCGTTTGAACTCATTAGCAATGTCCAGCGCGTCAGGGCCGGCAATCACGGTTGTTGTTGTTGTGGTCGTCGTGACCGGTGGGGTCGAAGTTTTTGTTGTAGTTTTCACAGATACCCCACGGTGCTCCGGTGGTGGCGATATGGAAGGTAACCAGCCGTCACTTTCTTGTCCCATCGTGTTGTTGCAATTACTTGCCGCTGGTGTTTTTTTCGCTGCTGCTGCTGCTGCTGCTGCGCGTTCGAGCGACGCATGATGCACTGTTACCACAGTGGTTGTGGTTGTAGTGGTTGTAGTGGTAGTCACACCTGCAGCAGCGGCGCCTTCACTGTCTACTGTCGGCGCATCCATGCTACTGCCTACAATCTGCGCCTTGGCAGTTTTGTGCTTCTTGTCACCTACCGCATCAACGGGACCATCTCCGCTGTCAGCTGCAAAACCACGCGAATACGACGGAGGAGACACCAAAAACGCGTCATCAATGACCACATTTGGCGCATTCGCAGAATCAGCATCCACTGCTAGCGGTGGATGTGTTCCGGCAATAGAATCATCTTCGGGACCATTAGGACCCGCCACATTAGGATTATTTTTGCGCCAGCTTACTCCCCCGCGGCGGTATCGCCGGGAGTACATCCACATGGCCGCGGCTGCACCCATAACCCCAAGGAGAGCAATTGTCGACGAGACAGCAATCCCGGTGATCGCGCCAGGAGTCAGTGAAGAAGACGCAGGCGGCGGCAGAGTTGAAGAAAAACTTGTGCTGGTGGCTGTCGTCGTTGTTGTAGTTGTGGTGCTTGTTGTAGTTGTGACTCTTTTTGTTGTGTTCGTCGCGATTCCTATTGTAAAACAGCAAACATATAAGGAAAAAGCAGTCGGAAGTAAAGCCGTAGACAACATCTAATCTCGAACGTACCAAGGTATATTAGGCTGGTTCCTTCGCTCATCCACACGCACGAGTCTTCATCAGAGCCAATCCCCATCACGCTAATCACGACGCGTGTGTCAATTCCATGAGCGGTTGCATTCACAGTCCACTCGATGAGGCCCTCGACGGTGTCGAAATCAACCACGGCATCAGCGATGGTCCCGTTAGTGGTGACCGTGCCTGCATGCAAAGGTGCACTTTCGCCTGCCTCTGACAGCGTCGCCGTTGTAATAAATGTTGCGTTTATGTAACTGCACGCCGAAGCGTTCTGTGGTACTCTTGTCGTGCTTGGATCGTTCGGGGTGTAGAAGGATACAAGAAATGGGTTCGATGCGTTCAGTCCAGAAAGAGGGAACGTTAAATTGATTTCAGCTGTCACGTTGGCATCCGTTTTCGTTGAGTTTGGCTGTCTAATTCACGGTGTTTTGTTTTGTTTGTTTGTTGGGTGGTGAGTTTCCAAGTTATTTTGAGCATGAACCAATCAAATGCATGTTATCGCGTTGTATGAAGATTGGATACTGGCTTACGTAGCAAGAAGAATGCGAGATGTTCCGTTGACGTTCACAGAATCTTCGCTAATAATGCAGATGTAACCATTGGAGTCACAAGAAGTAGATGTCAAAGATAAATTGCCGGCAGTCGTTGTGGGAGACTGGGCCGCGGCAGCTGTCGCGATGAGAATGGCGAGAAGACTGGCGAGTGGTATAAGCGTGACGGACGGCAGCAGAAGCAACCTTCGCATGCTTCCTTCGCACGGGCACAAGAGCACACACGCAAAATGCGGTGGTCTGCTCGCTTCCTTCACTTTGCCGTGGCAACGGGAGCGGCTACGGGGACTGATGTTAATGGACAGCGACGAAGCCAAAGCAATTCAAATCAAATGAAACAAATCGACAGTCTTCATCAAGAATTTAAGTATGCATCCAACTGCACCCGACCCAGTGTTACAACATCATCCTCCCGTTCAAATCAGACCACATCCCCGCTCCCATCCAATCGCACACGAGCCTGCCTTCGAGTAAGTGTGTATTCATGCATGTCTACCATGGCACCAAGCATTCACTGGCGCGCCGACAGCGTCCGTACAAGCATCTGCGAATGTTGCCCCAGCGTTCCTACCAGACGGGCGCCGCCCGCACTGCTTAGTATTCCTACGAGCTCGCTTCGCTGCTGCGCGAGCGATGGTAGCTTACTAGACTGCTCCAGCTCCACCCTGCTCAGCGCGTGCCGACCCTCAACGAGCGCGCCTGTTTTTTGTTTTTTTAAGATGAAAAACGAAAAAGAAAAAAAAACGCGTGCTCACCAGCAACAAGGAGCTTCTTACACACAGCTGCGGAGAGAGATTCTGGCGTCAGCGCGTTCGTTATATCCCGTAATAAGTTTGGTCGGTCTTCGGCGGTCGCATCAGAAAACACCATAAAAGACGGGCCAACGAGCATCCGATGGAATCTCCTGACTAGTGCGGCGGCTTTGGCGGCGTCTAGTGAATGATTGCCAGCTATTTCCTCAGACGGCTGCTGCGATGATGCTTCCTCCTGGCCTTGCTGTAGCTTCTTTTGATTCAGCAGTGCTCGCCGGCCGAGAACACCGAAATGGTCCTTCGCGGCGGCCCACAGCAGCCCATTGCGCACATGCGACACGGCGAAACCTTGCGCGCGCAGTCGCTGCTTCACAAGCTGGTACTCTTGCGCAGTCAGGTTGTTGTTCTGCACAACGGCCAACACACGCGCCCGCTCGAGCACGCGCCGGTATGACTCGTAGTAGAACGTCTTTGCCACTGAAACTGGGTTGCCGTTGCGCGACTTCTTCGCCCGAGCGAACGCCGCCGCAGCCTCCTCTGGCGTGAACGTTGCCGGGCGCAGCAGGAACTGCGACATTGACATAATCGTTTTTGTTTTCAGTGAAAGAGCTCCGACAAAGTACGTGCAGTCATCCCCATCCCCATCAATATCCGTCCATCTATCCACCTCCGTACCTCCATCCGTCAAATCACGTACATACGGACGCACATATGCACAAATATACGTCCATATTTGCAATAACTCCGGCGTTCTTGTGCCTTTATTGCGTTCTTTCGTTATCGAAAATGGACATCAGCTTGTGTTTACTCTCCTCAACAGATGCCACCAAAGTTCGACCCGTCAGAAGTCAAGATCGTCATGCTCCGCGCAACTGGAGGTGAAGTTGCTGGTGGTTCCGCTTTGGCCCCCAAGATTGGTCCACTCGGTCTTTCGCCCAAGAAGGTCGGAGATGATATCGCGAAGGCCACTCAGGAGTGGAAAGGACTGCGCATCACCGTCAAGCTGATTGTGCAGAACCGTCAGGCCCAGATTGAGGTTGTGCCGTCTGCGTCGTCGCTCATTATCAAGGCGCTCAAGGAACCACCGCGCGACCGTAAGAAGGAGAAGAATATCAAGCACTCTGGGAACGTGTCTTTGAATGACATTATTGAGATTGCGCGTAAGATGCGGGCAAAGAGTATGGCCAAGGAGTTCAAGGGCACCGTTAAGGAAATGCTGGGCACTGCTTTCTCAGTTGGATGCACAGTCGAGGGCCTGCCACCCCAGGAATTGAGCGAGAAGATTGAGTCCGGGGAAATTGAAATTCCTGAAGCATAATAGCACCATCCTGGTGTGGGATTGTCAGCGCTATCTGTGGAATGGGAGATGGGGGATTATTGTCCCAGACAGTTTTATGTGTGTGCAATAATAAACAACTTCCTGGCTGACGGGAAGGAGGTTCGTTATTGCATCAAGTTGATCGGCATTGCAGTAATCGCTTGGATGGCCTGCAGCACTATACTCCACCAACATTATACACAAGCAACACAGCAACACGTCGATGTTCAGTGACGGCGTTGGCGGGCCGTTGGCTGACGGAAGTGATTCCCGGCCTGGCATTCTCATTCTGAAGGACAAGACGAATGGCGATGTGCTGATGTGGCTCAAAAAATCGAAAATCGACCAACATAACAAATAAAAAACAAAAAGAAAAAAGAAAAAGAAGAAAATGTCCGTGGTCTTCCGTCGCATGCTCTCAAGCACACCGGCCGCATTCGCTCAAAGAAGCGTCTTTGTCGGCAACCTCGCCTGGACCTCCAAGCCGGAAGACATCTCCTCTCTCTTTTCGCAGTATGGCAAGGTCGACGGCGTGCGCATCATGACCGACCGCGAGACGGGTCGCTCCCGCGGCTTTGGCTTTGTCGAAATGGAAGAGGCTGACGCTGTTAGTGCTGCCGAGAAACTCAATGGCTTCGAGTTCCAGGGCAGGCAGTTGAGGGTGAGGGTGTTTTTCTTTCTTTTCTTTTCTTTTTTTTTTTGTTCTTTTCACTTTTTGCTTTCTTTCATTCTTGTTTTACTTTCTTTCTTCCTCATCTTTTTTGGTTGAATATCTTAAACGTTTTGTCTTCCGTACTTTCCGTTGTTTTCCTCGTGAAACTTTGCTGAATTTTTTACTGGTCAGGTCAACTTGGCAGAGCCTAAGCCGGAAGGAAACCGCAGAAATTCCGGACCCAGAAGCAACAATGACAGATACTGAGGAGTTGTGGTGGTTGGGTGGGCTCTGGTGTGAGTTATTTGCCACCAAGTCGTGAGTGAGGGGATCCAACAACGGGGCATTGCGGGGGAGGATGTGTTTTTATTTAATTGTCGCAAGCGCAACGTCACATGCAGCCACAAACCGCGAGAAAGAACACTGCCAACCCTTTTCTTAATTTTGGATTGAAATTTCCCTGGAACTGCAACGTTGCAAAAATGTATGCTCTGTTGCAGATCAAACGAAGTGAACGACATGCGGAAAGAAGCGGAATAAAGGAGAAGTGACCCACAAGACAGCAAGAAGTTCCAAATGTGTATGTTAAGTCACGCATTTGAGGAAACGTTCATTTACTCAGATTTCGCTACTTGAAGAACACAATCAAATCCCCTTCAGGTGAATCTTCGCTACAACAATGATCAAGATTCACCGGATTATCCGAATCTCAGTTCACAATGGCGCACGCAGAAGTTGGATGTCATTGTTCCTCAACACTGTTGCCAATTCAATGCGTGTGCCCGTGCGAACATTTGTTCCCGCAGCCCTTGCCGTGAGTCAGCCTTCGTTTGGGGACAGTTCACAACAGCCATCGAACGGCCAACCCACACGCACCAATAGATACCAGTCAAATGTCTCCTGGAGAACGGCGCAGCCCTACTGCACGTTCTATGCCAGGTGCCGTTTGTTGGCGACAAGGCGAGTGTCCTGGCCGCCGGAATTCTCTCCCTGCTTTCGCTTTCGTGCCAGTGCCCCGCAGGTTTGCGAGCAGAGCAGGACAGCGCAGTACACACGATGTGTCGAACTGCTGGCGCAGCAGCCTCAACCGCCGCCGCAGCCGAATGCCTTGGCGGCTGCCGGGAGCTTCTCTTCATTCAAAGGCTTGTGCTAGCGAAGGCGTGTCATTTTGGTGAATTTGATTGCTTGCTCTTGTTTGACATTCGCTTAAGTCCTTTTGGTCATCTCCAAAAAGCCAAGACTTCAAAGGACTTCAATAACATCTTCCGCGACAACTCGCTGCCCACTGTTCTGCTCACCGCGTACATTCGAAAAAAGATTCGAGAAACGCAGGCACACACAAGGCTAGTGGCGGCTCTGCTGCGCCTGCAGCAAACTGAAAGCGACGATGCTGGTTCTCAACTGCTTGCGCAATGTGAAATAGATCCCGGCCGCATTAGTTCTGTGTCATCTGACAGGCTGGAGCATAACTGTGCAGTTTTGGAGCGAATCTGCCTTGAAATAATGGACACCATCGTATTGAGCACTGATAAAGAATCTCCAACCTCTTGCATGATGCTGGCTGAAGTGTCTCGTTTATGCATTTTTATTCGCGAAGTTATCGACGCTGCATCGTCAGTAAATAGCTCGCATACAAACGAGCTTTCGTGCGCTGGAACTTCCGCGATGGACAGCGTTTTAAAGGTAAAACGCAGAGTCAATACGGAAAATGGCGATAATGCGGGTGATGTGGATCATAAGGATAGTTGTGCTTGGCCGGTCGAGCGGCAACCAACTGAGCATTCCGCGACGCGAGACTGTCAAATTCGTGGCGGGAAAGTCCACCGTTCGGCTTCGCGATCTGAATACTGCGAGCTTCGTACCGGGATACCCCAGACTGAGTCCAGCGACATGTCACTGAACAGCAATATCTCCAACGCAAAACTCCGGGATACAGACGTCTCTGCGGCAGCAAAAGTTTCCGACGACGACTGGATGCAAAAGTCCGCTGAGAATTTGGTAACTAGCCATTCACCGAGCCGGTACGACTTTCTCCGCCGTGACGAGGGTGTCGGCGACGGATCAGACTCGTTCGTCCTTGACGTTTTGAGCAAACCAGATAAAATACCTTCTACACGAGATAAGAGCAATTCAGTGACGCAAAAGCATCGCCATCTTTCGCTGAGATCTTCGATGCGCAGGTTCTATTTTTTCTTGTATTTTGAGACAGTTCCCGTTTGCTCACATTGTTTAGGGCTTCGAAAATTCCCGAAACAGAAAACTCTCACAGCACTCATCTCGTAGATGCAAAAGACAACTTCACCTTGTCAGAGCAAGTTATTGCTTCGTTGTTGTTTTTACGAGTATTTGTTCCCAGTGAGTTTGCGTCGGCACTACATTATGCAATAATCCTTTTCCTTCCCCAGCGATAATCAATCCGGAAACAGTCCCAGCATCTGCAGACCATCGAAGAGGATTGATTCTTTTGGGCAAAGTTATAACTGCAGCTTCAAACGGCGTTGAATTTGGGGTGAAAGAATCCTACATGATGCCATTAAATCCTGTATTGAAGACTTTACGGTCCAAAGTGAAAGAGTTTGTGACAGAACTTTTGGTTAGCTGTTCTTGGATCCGATTCGGGAAATCCACTGACTCTCGATACACTAGTCGAACTGCTGCGACGGTCAGGCACAGCTCGTGTCAACAACAATCGAAGATTTGATCCATCGATTTGACGCAATCACATTCGACCCTCCGCATGAAATAGCACCGCCAACATCGTCAAGTGTCAACTTAGACTCGCTTTCCCCGATTCCACAACCAAGCGACCAAAAGTTGCCAAAAAACCAGTCACCGGCCAGAAAGCGATGGAGCTTCTCTATCCTGGCGCAACCTGCAAGCGAATGTGTCGGCGCCACCGTAGAACATAGAAAGGCGCGCCGAGAGACCACTTCATTCCCTATGCAGTTTTTTGCGAACAACCTATCAGCTATCGGAAGCCACGTGTCACTGGCCAGTAGCAGCCGCCGCAGCCTGTCTGTGTCCGCGCACAGATCTAACTCACTTCTGAAGAACAGCAACAAAATTCAGCCACTGACCACTGCCGCGGACCCCCATTGCACAAACAGCCAACTCACCATGACGAAAACCACCGATGGCCTGCTGAACACGCTGCGTGAAAAAAATCTGGAAAAATCAGACAGCCTCCCGGCCGCCGACTCCGCAGAGTCCAGTATCCACGCATTCATTGCCACAATTGCCTCCGAGCTTTCCGCGGTGGAAAGCGAATTGCATTCCAGCCTGGAATTTTCCGATATTCCTGGAATCTTGCCGGACCGCCACGATGATTCTCCGCAAAAGAGAATCGAAAAGAGCTTTTTGACGTTCAAAGCATGGTGCGAGGCGAGCTTGACCTCTGCCGAAAGCGCAAAAGTGAGAGAAGATTCCAGGCGCGATGGATCTGTTTTTAGGCTTGTGTCAAGTTTGAAGGGGAGCATTCAAAGCATTTTGATGTAGAAACTCAATATATTTCAAGTTGTGGATTTGTCGGACCCACCAGAATACGGAAACCGTATTGGTATTTTCAAAGTTTCCCTTACTCTACTTAAGGTGGGGTGGTTAGACCCGTGACTGTCATGTATGATGTTCGTGGTGTTCGCAGCAGAAAAAAAATCCAAAGTACATTCAAACAGAAATTGTGCGACACTATTGTTTCAATTTCAAGGCACTTCCCACGCTCGCCATTGCTGCGACTATACGATCGTAGTCATCACTTGAAATTATTCCTTCCTGATGCAGAATATGAGGTGAAGGGCTGACAGCGACGCCTGCAACAGTTGCTGGGGTTTCCTGTTCATACGGAAGCCCCGTCGCATCCAACACTGGAAAAACGGCATTAAATGGGAAAAATCCTGTCGAGCCAGAGATCTGAATCCCTTGTTAAGAAACAGTAAGGCATTCAAAAACGGTAATACCTTTACAATTCCATATCCCCATCCGTCTTCATAAACATTACTGCAATAATCGAGTCAGAAGGACAGATCGTATCCTATTTTTCAGGGACAAGATTACCTAGCAACAACAAGATCTCCAACCGCAATTGAAATTTCGTCGGCCTTGCTGGGCGTCTTGGTGTAGTCAAACATGACCACAAAAGTACCCAGGACAGATTTGGTCTGGCTGCCATGCTGTGTGGGCGGTTGCAAATCCGTATTGTCTTGTGGCTGTGGCGCTGTCCCAAGAACTTCGACGACGATCTCTTTCAGCATGTCTGTCACCCCGTCACCTACACTGCCCGACATCACACCAACACCTTTCTTTTCGTCACCGGCGCTCTCTGCGACAGCCAACGCGAGGCTCGAAGCCCGCTTTCCTTTTACGGGCTGCGCCACAACCGATGTCTTGGTGGCCGGTGCTTGCGAATTTACAGTTTCACTGTCCACAGGAAGTGCACTGACAATATCTTCCTCAGTCTCTGAGATGGTAGCAGGAAGCGTGGCGGTTTTGAATGCGTTAGGTGCCACTAGGCTGTTTTGCCGGATGTGCTGGACAGCTGCTGCTTCGAAGGGGACTTCTTGACCGTCAGATGCAAGCGATGCGATATAGATGTCATCTTTATGTTCACGCTTCCCAGATACTGTCACAGAATTGAGAGGTTGACCGCCGGTCGGTCCTCCATATTCGACGATTTCAGACAAGTTTTCCGAGTAATTCCAGTCCTTTGGAACCAGTCGTAACCACTCATCGGCTTGGATTTCATAATCGGACATTATTTTGGCAACGATTTGCTCGTTCTTGAAAGCAGGTAGGTCTACGAATGCCTTAAGCTGGAGAAAAACTAGAAGACGACACACCGTAACCAGGTGCTAACTTTCCCTGCGGAATTTGGTCCGCCAAATGGTTTCCGAAATTCGCAACTATGAGGAGTTGCACACAGAACTCCACCGTAGCGTTCCATTTTCGTTTCTCAGAGTGGCGAAAGGATTCCCGCTTGAATCCTTCCAGATCGGCCACAGCAGCCATAACCTCCCGGTCAACAGCATTGAGATCGGCTCTCAAAGAATCCGCGACAGCAGGGCTGCTGTTTGCTGAAGCTCCGAGGATTCGTGAAGTTGCTGATGGCTTCACCACCCCCTCCAATTTCGCCTGCAGATCCCGCTGCTTGCGCTTCAAAGAGGCCACAGAATCTTCTTTCTGCTGCACATGCTTCAACAAAGCGCGGCATGCATCCATATCATCTGTCGATTTTCGTTTACCAGCGCCCAACATGACGAAGCTTAACATACCAGCCAGACGTGTGTACAGATCTCCTACTTTTCCATTCAACGTCGATAAACCGTCCGAGATGCATTGCAGATCCTCTGCTTCGCGTTTTCCCCACTTTGTAATCGTCTGAGCCACTGGTTACGATGTAAATCAGAATCATCATGCAAATGGATCCATCGTGTGGTCACTTCCAGATACTTACGTTCGGCTTGGGCCGTTGCAACGCTGCGGATGCCCTTTGCGGCTTCCTTGGATGCGGAGCTCAGCGAATCCACTGCGAGAGGCGGGGGTAAACGTTCATACCACTCATATTCGCACCACACTTACGTCCTGATGCGTCTCCCAGCCACCGGAGCTTTTGCGGCAGCATTCAGCCAGTATTTTCGGTCTGTAACAATTTTTTTAGAAATATTTATTCCTTTTATTGTAAGTTTTCGCAGTTTTCCAAACCAAAACCTGAAGAAAATGGAGGGAAACATAACAAATAGAATAGAAGAATGAAACGTCGTGGAATTCAAATGACATGAAGCAAAAAACTCGGACGAACAAAAACCAATGAAAGAGAAACTGCACACAAACAAAACGACAAAACCAAACATGAAAATATCTCTGACGATAATATCTAATTGTAATTAAAGTTAGGATCGGGGAATCTATGAGCCAAGAATCTCTGGCACTACGCCTTGCAGGTACGGCTGCCCTACACCATATTCCTGGCTTTCCTCGTTGATGGGGATTGCAACAGGTTTTCCAGGAGGGTGCACACGCGCGTATGTCCAGTAAGTGTACTCAGGGTGATGTTTCTGGCAGTATCTCAGCGAGTGAATGTACTGGACAAACTGAGCATAGTAGAATTCGCCAATGTCAGGGTTTGGACGAAATTGTAGCGTTCCTTCCAGCGACGCTTCTCCCGCGGCATGAGACCACGATTTCCAAGCAGTGTCATACATCGGATCGACAAAAGTTGAATCACGCGAAAGAGCGAAGCAGTCCACCGGCGGAATTTTCGGCTTAGGGCAGACAGCATTCGGATTTTGCGCATTGCAGGCAGTTCCCCAATTGCTACAAAGTCACTCGTCAAAAAACAAATCACAACCACCTCTCCGCTTACACTGTGCCTCCGTTTGCCTTGATAATAGCCTGCAGTGCCGCCGGCAAGGCATCGGTAATGCCGCTGTTGGCCACGTTCCTACGACAGCGCGGCTGTCAGGACAAACAGAAGGGCTTCCCAGCAAAGCCAAACTTACAGGGTGCGTAGATTGACAAGATTGCTAAAAGAAGACGGCCACGTTCCAGTGAAGGTGTTTCCACTCAAGTCCCTGTATGCGGAACAACACGACAACAGAACAGTCATAAGCGGAAAGTGTGCTGTTGTGCCACGTGCTTACAATGAAGTCAACGACACCAAGCTGCCCAGCAGCGACGGAAGCGGCCCTGTCAGGCCTAGGCCTGCGTACGACCTGGAGAAACTGTTGTGAGAAGGAGGCCCAGGAATGTCAACTGAAACACGCGCGCAACTCACAAAGTGGTGATCTGCGGGCTGTGAATGAACAATTGAAAGGAAGTTAAAGCAAGTGCAGCGGAAAATAAAGCAAAACACGCACTCTGTGCTCGTGTCGCGCTTTGCAAACACTCTGCGGCGGCCAAGACGGTCGCGACGGCGCAGTCTGATGTTATGGACGCTTGTTGTGGTTTTCGTCGATGATGACGACGTTGCCGACGACGTTGCCGACGACTTTGCCGACGACTTTGACGACGAAGTAGACTTTGTGGTGACCGTTTTCGTGCTTGTGGTGGTCAGCGTCGTTGTCGCGGCCTTGTAGGCCCAGAACATGTAGCTATTGTTAGCAGGGCAGGGATTCACGAGATTCTTGTAGAACACGGTATTGTTCGGGTTGTTGGCGTAAATCTGCTGTTGCACTACACAGCCATTCAAGGAGGATAAAGTCGGCGTCGCAGCAGCAGCTGTGGTTGTTGTTGTTGTCGAGCTTGAACTTGATGTTCCGGCCACAGCGTAATCCTCGGGCTCGTACCAACAGTCTGGATTTGGGTTTTTGACTGTGCCTTTCAAGCCGTTTTGATATTCGAACAGCCTAAAAATCCGCGTTAAAAAATACACTAGATTTAAGCTTTCTTACTCTAAGGAAGCTGAAGTCGGAAGCCGTCCACTCAAGCAGTTGTAAGTAAAGTTACTGTAATATCAGGTGAGATTAACAAATTTGATTCTGTTTGTCTCTCACTATTTATCCAAAGTTGACACATAACCGGGGGGTACTGCACCAGCAAAAAGATTTTCGCTTGCAAAAAAGGTGTTTACAGATGATCCTTTTAGGGTAGGGAGATGACCGCTAATACTGTTCCTTGATATATCCCTGAAAAAAAGTCAAAAAATAACCACATATCAGCACTATTCACTCACAAATAAGTTAGTTTTGTCAGCTGCGATTCTGGTAAAATGTCTGGGAAAGTGCCGGAGAGATCCGTTCCTGTGAGAGACCTACAAAATATTTCAGAAAAAAGAAGCAGCGCTTTTTTATCCTCACAAGGAAGTCAATTCTTTGAAAGCATTGTTGCTCCGTGTCAAATATTCGAAGAGCTCGTCAACAGTGAGGCCTAGAGGAGCGCTGATAGACCTGAAAATTAAAGGTCAGTGCGTTGGCCGTCCCATCGTATTGCGCGTACAATGTAGAAAAGCAGTCACTGTTCGGGCTGGAGAACGTCATATTTACGTTTGGAATGTTTGTGCAAGAAGTATATGTGCTGAAGACGGGGACGGAAAGGAGATTGGAGCAGTCGCCGCAGCCCATTTTAGTTCAATCGTCACACTAACTGTTGATTGGGAGCGTGGCCGTAGGTTGATTTCCAGCGCAAGAGATAATGGACGGTCTGCTGGTCGCTTCTCTTGACAATTTTGTGAAGAAATGACAATCTCTAGGCATAGTTAGAACCCAATATAAATATGAGGGGACAATTAAATTTATTCCGGTCTTTTCCTGAAAATCGAGTCCAACCGCCAACTAGCGCAACGTACAAGCTGAATGAATCAAGAAAACCTGAGACAAGTAACTGAAAGTCCGACGTTTCTAATTCAGTTCGGGCCTCCAACATAATTCACAGCTGGATTGACAACTGGCTTAGGGGAAGGAATCGGAATTGCTGGGTGCACTCGCGCGTAAGTCCAGTAAGTGTACTCAGGGTGATGTTTCTGGCAGTACTTCAGGTCAGAAAGATATTTTTGGAAAGCTGCTGTAAAATATAAATCAGCCCCATAGTTAGGGCTATTTAGACTGCTGTCGATCTTGTCCTCCGTGTTTGACCAGCTAAACGTGGATTGCCAAGCCGCGTCGTAAACAGGCTGAACATAAGTCATGTCACGCGAAAGAGCGAAGCAGTCCACCGGCGGAATTTTCGGCTTAGGGCAGACAGCATTCGGATTTTGCGCATTGCAGGCAGTTCCCCAATTGCTACAAAGTCACTCGTCAAAAAACAAATCACAACCACCTCTCCGCTTACACTGTGCCTCCGTTTGCCTTGATAATAGCCTGCAGTGCCGCCGGCAAGGCATCGGTAATGCCGCTGTTGGCCACGTTCCTACGACAGCGCGGCTGTCAGGACAAACAGAAGGGCTTCCCAGCAAAGCCAAACTTACAGGGTGCGTAGATTGACAAGATTGCTAAAAGAAGACGGCCACGTTCCAGTGAAGGTGTTTCCACTCAAGTCCCTGTATGCGGAACAACACGACAACAGAACAGTCATAAGCGGAAAGTGTGCTGTTGTGCCACGTGCTTACAATGAAGTCAACGACACCAAGCTGCCCAGCAGCGACGGAAGCGGCCCTGTCAGGCCTAGGCCTGCGTACGACCTGGAGAAACTGTTGTGAGAAGGAGGCCCAGGAATGTCAACTGAAACACGCGCGCAACTCACAAAGTGGTGATCTGCGGGCTGT
The DNA here is from genome assembly GCA_027604725.1 of Entophlyctis luteolus. Lineage (NCBI taxonomy): Eukaryota > Fungi > Chytridiomycota > Chytridiomycetes > Chytridiales > Chytriomycetaceae > Entophlyctis > Entophlyctis luteolus. The sequence goes on from JADHYT010000232.1 coordinate 28,389, forward strand.
GAATGAACAATTGAAAGGAAGTTAAAGCAAGTGCAGCGGAAAATAAAGCAAAACACGCACTCTGTGCTCGTGTCGCGCTTTGCAAACACTCTGCGGCGGCCAAGACGGTCGCGACGGCGCAGTCTGATGTTATGGACGCTTGTTGTGGTTTTCGTCGATGATGACGACGTTGCCGACGACGTTGCCGACGACTTTGCCGACGACTTTGACGACGAAGTAGACTTTGTGGTGACCGTTTTCGTGCTTGTGGTGGTCAGCGTCGTTGTCGCGGCCTTGTAGGCCCAGAACATGTAGCTATTGTTAGCAGGGCAGGGATTCACGAGATTCTTGTAGAACACGGTATTGTTCGGGTTGTTGGCGTAAATCTGCTGTTGCACTACACAGCCATTCAAGGAGGATAAAGTCGGCGTCGCAGCAGCAGCTGTGGTTGTTGTTGTTGTCGAGCTTGAACTTGATGTTCCGGCCACAGCGTAATCCTCGGGCTCGTACCAACAGTCTGGATTTGGGTTTTTGACTGTGCCTTTCAAGCCATTCTGGTATTGGAAAAGACTGTGTGGAATTGTAAACAATTGTGGGATGTGGGAAAATCGATAACTTACTCGAGAGAAGCAGAGGCCGGGAGTTTGCCAGTCAAGCAATTGTAAGTGAAATTGCTGTGAAGTATATGTTTAATGTTATTTGAAATTAACTGTCTTACAAATTTCCAGTCAAATGAGATAAGTAGGATTCCGAAATTTTCCCAGCAAAAAGATTTTCACTTGCGTCAAAGCTTGACACTGAAGAACCTGTTAGAGATGGTAGCTGACCAGTGATGCTATTTTTTGAAATATCGCTGGAGATATTGATGGATGAGATATGTACACAATCATCCGAACTTACAGGGATACAAGATGATGAAGCTGGTTTTCTGAGAGAATGTCTGGAAAATCGCCGGTCAAACCAGCATTTGTAACAGATCTAGTTTGAATTCAGTTGGAAAATAACTTTTGGTTCGTTACATACAATGAAGCAAGTTTCTGAAGAGCGCTGGATGTGGGAATAAGGTGCTCAAAGAACTCGTCCACGGTGAGACCAAGCGAGGTGTTAATTGATCTGGTAGAGATTTTTGTGAGTAAGGCACATTGACAGGACGGAAACGCGTACAAAGATGAAAAACAGCTCTTAGATGAGTCAGAAAACTCTGCAGATACACCAGGAATAGTGTTGCAATCATGATAGCCCTTGAAAACGGGAATCGACAGCAAATTGGCACAGTCCGAGCAAGACATGTTTTTATCGCAGGGGGCAAAATGTCCGTGTAGCGTGAACTAATTGAAGAAAGTAATCAAATACGATGGATCTGCCACAGAGACGGTAGATGAGATTGATTCAAGGCGTTTTTTTCCTCGTTTTTTTTTTTGTTTTGGAAATTGTCATGTCTGTAAGTTGCCATTAACTAGTTTGTCCTCGACGTCTCTTTCCTGCAAGTCGAGCCATTGAAAGTATTAAGAGATCCACATACCTGAATAAGGCTGAAACCATAGCGGAATCCACAGAGGAAGAGCAACAACTTTGCTTGGCTTTGGGCACGTTCAACTGTATTATTTGCAGGTTTTGTGTTTCTCGTTTGTCTTGTGAAGCAGATTTTCCAGGCACTAGTGATCGTGTGTGATAAGGGTGAAAATTTGAGACTACGTCACTCCAGTCCAAGAAAGCATCACCATTGATTGGCTTGGCGTGAATTTATTCGGAGATTTTTGGAATGAAATTTCATTATGAATTCCAAAAACTGACGAGAAAATTTGCGTTGGTCAAAATTCTGGAAACAGCTTGTTGCTGCCAACAGACCGTACAAACCAGATCAACAGAGCTTATTCTATTTTCAATCTTTGATGAAAAGAAAAAAACGGCATTCCAATTCAAACCCCTTGCAATTTCATTTACGACTAATCAGCCCTCTCAATTCAGCGTTTTTCCGCCTTATTGCCGCAACAAACTCCGCCGATTTTTCCAATATCTCAATGCGACTACTGCCGACAGTCCCACTGAAACCGACGTCGCCTTCCAATGGGGGCAAGAGACCGGGAACCAGCTGCGACAACTCCCATAGATGCCTTTTAATCACGGTTCGGCGCTTACGTTCAGATAATATGTGGTTGCGGCGCTTGCTGCCATCATTTACGCTGGCGGAAGAAGATATTTCGAATGATGCGGCTGTTTTCGGCACGCGTTTACAGATGATGTGTGTCAGAGGCGAAATCATAAATTTCTCATCGCGACCCTCATAAGTCGAGATCTGAAGTGGGGGCAAGAGGGGTGGAGGGCTTAGACAGTCAAACGAACGTGCTGGAGGAGGAAGATGATGGATAGCGGTTGAGTTTGTATAGTTACAGGGAACTGGAAACGGATATGCCAGATTGCAGCGCTTTTGAATGAAAGGAGTATGGGGTAAGCTGGGGAGCTGACCACTGTATTGCTGCGGGAAGCGGTGGGATCCTTCGAGAACTCGTGTGCTCTGATTTACGGAGCGAACACTGGGAAAAGCGGTGGTTGCGAACGCAGTGTTGTTTTGATGTTGGTCGTACTCAAAATGGGATTGTTGCTGTTCGTGGTAGTACATTTGCTGCTGTTGTTGCAGGGGCGGGTGGCGGATTGTGGTCATCTCCAAAGGTTTCGGGGTAGTTGCCTTCAATGGCGCACGTTGAAAAATTAAGAAATGGCGGCATGACAAACGCCCAGCGCCACGTGCATCGCCTATTTTGGCTTTATCCCTATTTTCTGACAAATCAGTTTGACGACATCGCCGGGAGCAAGAATGACTCATCCTAACAACAACACATAAGATTATCTCTGCCTCTTCATACGTTCGGTCCAGGCATCAACCTTCTCGAAGCACGTGCCCGACAAAAACGACGTTGTCAGGACGGCCTGTCTCTCCACCAGGTTCGCGCTCTTGGACTCGTCATGCGCCAAAGCAGCCTCCATCAAAAAATCCGTCAACCGCTTGACCCCAAACCGAAGATTCTCGCTCTGCGACACACCGGCATCCACCAAGTAATATTCTGCCGCCTCTGCGAAATCTCCTCTACTTACATAAAACTTCCCCAACCGCCGCACATATTTGAGCGTATCGGCATCCGTAATCCCATTCGCCATACATGTCCTCATCAACAGAAACAAAAAACATATCTCTGCCTTCTTGTACTGGCGCGAGCGATTGAGTTCTTCACCGAGACCTTCAATTGAAGGCCAAGATCGGGGGTCTGTCAATCCGTACATTTGGATAGAAGTCTTCATAGAGTCTTCAACTTCAGGTGATTCAAGTAATCTTTGCATTCCATTGTCAAGGTAGTCGTTCGCCATCTGCATATCGTCCAGTTCATATATAAAAAATTTGACAGCAGTAACACTCGCGGACACACTGTGCGGATCGTCCGGAAATTTGAGAGAAAGCCACAGGTCAAACAATTGACGGCTATCATGAACCACCGCAGCGTCATACGCATCTAATAATATTTCTTCCGTCACACCTCCGGCAGTCAGAACTCTGTTGTTGATGTTTTGAACAAGAGTTTCTACGTCCGTTTGCGATAATAAGGAAGTTGTTGAGGTTGATTCTGGAGCAGTGTTAACGGTACCAATGGCCGGAGCATATGACTTCCCAAACACTTCAATGGATAGTCGCATCAATGCATCAATGGCTTCTTGTGCTATCGATTGACTGGCGCCTTGAGAAGCTTTCTCATACCATCCCCACGTAGTATCTATCTTTTTATGCACGCCCGCTCGATACAACTTCTCACATTCGATTCCCATTGCAAGCTGACTCTTTTGGTCACCCATCATTGATCGTGTGCGGAGAATGCTTGCGCTTGCCGACTCATGTCCAAGACTCCGCGCTTTCTCAAACCATATCAGCGCGGTGGCATGATCTTGCACGACGCCGAAGCCCCGGTCGTAAAGCCAACCCAAGGAGTGGCAACCTGTAGCGTCATTGTGCTCTGCCGATTCGCGGAAAGACCGCACTGCAGTTTCAAAATCACCAAGGGTTGTAGACAGTGTTCCCAAGTTGTTGAGCGCACCAATGTGACCTTTTGATGCAGCCATTCTGAACCTGGGCTTTCTTAGTGCGGAAAATAAACTAGGGCACAAACAATTGAATGGCTTTTTCGTGGTCAATTGGTATTCCTTCGCCATCCTTGTAAAGGATACCGAGCCAATTCATTGCATCTACACTGCCACCGCTAATTGCCTGATTCAACCTGAATATGAACAAAAAAGTTTGTTGATCACACTCAGACGGCGGCTGGTGATCTTAGACGATAAAAGACTTACAGTTGCTCCATGAACTTTGCGTCCGTCTCGCGATCGTTAAGTCCGACGATTTTGCGGGGTAGGACCCCATAGAGTGAGGTGGCGTTCATGAACATACCCGACAGCGATCGGAGCACGCGCAGGAGTTCATCTCGCTGAAAAAAGTCCTTCACCTGCTCATCTAGGGTGAATCTCGCTGCCTCACGCATGGTCGCCGTCGAGTATGTGGATTCAAGAAAATCGCCCAATTGGACATAAGCCTCCCGCATGCGCACGCCAGCCTCGCGCGTCAAGAGGCCCTGTGCGGCCAGGGCAGGTGTACGCTCAAACACAGCAAGTACCGTGCGTGCGACCTGGTCGCCAAGCGAAAGAAAGGCTGATCTGTTCATGCGAGCACGTAGACAGGCCTCCATCACGACCACCGGCGCCATAAACCCGTCACGGGCGGCTTGCGACGTCTGCCCCGGAAGCAGCTGCTGTGTGCGCGAGATGGCGTTGCGGATCGTAGACTCGGCGTTGGTTTTGTGGGCGGTGTTGTCCATTTCTCGACGAAGTTGGCGAAGGTGGCAATTGTGATTCAATTTGGACGGCCAAAACAAACAACGCAAGCAAATGTGTCCCACCTCCAAAGTTAAATTCAAAAGGTTTATCTTGACGGACAGCCTGATCTCAACAAACCGCTTTACTACATGTATTTTGTCAACAGCGTCACAATAAAAACTCCATCGCCACACAGATTTCGTTCAAACTCCTACGGATAAACTTCACGGGAAGGTCTTGGCGTTGAATAACAAGTACTTCTTTAGGAAGAGGCATTAGTGGATCAATCAATTCAAACGAAAAATTGAAGCACAGGTGCATGAGCAACTGCCATTTCATTCATTGCAAGAGCCTCTCCTGGACTACGAAAATATCGCACAGAAGGAATCAGTACAAAAAGGGAATTACCATTTACGTGGCCCATATCTAAAAAGGTGAGTAAGAATACCCGAGATTGTGAGACCCTCCAAGGACTTTCTCTTCCCAAATCGCTCCGGCTTGAATTCAAGCGGGTCATCCCACAAGCTTTCCATTGTATGGGTTGTTTGAGTCAGCATGATCGCCACTGCATCTTTCTTCAAAACGTAATTGCCAAGTTGGGTGTCTTTATTGAGCCGCCTGGCTAGATTTGGACCGGTGAAACGCAAACGCAATGTCTCCTTGATGGTAAAGTGCAGTCTTTGTGACGTCCACATCTGCCAGTTGTTACGCTGATTGCCGTTCTCAATACATCCGTCGCACGTTCCAAATCCCAGTTATCCTTGGTCTGCAAAATCAGTACTGTTGCCAAGTCTTCCGTGTCGGAAGTTATCGATCGATGAATTACTGCGTCAAAGCGCTCAAAAAACCATGCCGTGAACCATATCCATAAAATGTTTCATCGCCATTCGATGCTTTCTTGCCTCTGCGCGGTCTATGAAAAATTTATAGGCTAAATGCCTCGCGAATTGCTAACAAAAGTGCATTCTTATGGGCCTTGCGTTCAATGCAGCTTTGGACATATTCTGCTGCGGCTGCCGGTTCAATTGAAAGTGTGATGTCCAAAATGATGTCCAACGCAATGCATCCAAACAGTTTGTTGATAAGGATTGCCTCTGTCATAACAGAAAGATGCTTGTACACAGAATCCATCATAGGATCGATTTTGGTATGAAGTCCTTTCAAAAAGCGTGGCCGCGATGTTCCATCAACCAGATGTTTCCGATTTCGCTTCTACGACTTGACGTCGTCATTCAAAAGAATCGCCCTTTTATACTCTCCAATTTTTTTCCCTATATGAGCCTTTTAATTGCAATGGAATGTGCAAATGATTGCTGAAGATACAAAAATCTTCTAGTTCATTGTTTTTACCATATTTTGCAATGTGATGGACATCTGACTTTAGTCCCACTTCGTGTTAGGGAATTTGTGGCGCCATAAAATTTTCCATTTTCCCCGTTTTCAAAGTTTCAGACACACAAACTATTTACGCAAAATGATCCACAGCCAGAGAGTAGCTGGTGTTTGGCTTTGGATTCTTGCTGTAACTTGCTCGACTCCATGCGCGAATGCTGGTGCTCAGAAATGTAAACTGAAAGGAACGACCTCTTCTCAACCGACCTCAGTGTGGGCTGCTTCCAAGGTTTGTCACGGGGACTGCTCCCAATTCAAGAATCTGATAAAGTCTAAATTGCTCAGGCGGAGGTAGCTGTCGACACGAGGATGGCGGCAGCCGTAGACCCGAATCAATCCCACACTGTTCCGATTGCCAGTGTATACACTGACAGGAAGCATAGTTCAAGCACACCAGGAAGCCTTCCAACCGCGCAGACAAAAGCCTCTGGATCAATTACTTCTCCATCATCATTTGCCGTCCATTCAAATACGCCCACAACCAGTTTCACAGAGTTTAATTCGTCGGAAACCGCAACTGGAACTACTAGCGCTTCCGGAAACGTGCCTTCAAGAACGGCGCAAATAGCAACTTGGTCTGGCGTGACAAGTGCATCTACAGCGACCGCCACCGTCAAAACAACCACAGAGACAGCAAACGAATCGATGACAAACAGTCTCTGGACTGCACCAATCGGATCTGGCTGGCAGGTGATGCGCGAACACCTTCTGTAGCTTACAATAACCCGTATTAATCCGGCAGTGGCAACTTGAGGGCACTCTCGACATTGCCGAAGTCGCAGCCGTGTATGACATTGACGTACAGGCGGTCAGCAGCGTCGCTAAAGTGAAAGCGATCGATCCGAAACGCAAAGTGATCTGCTACGTGAACGGTGCGCGCTCATCATCTTCCCCTTTCCCAACTGAACACTGCCAAAAACCAGTTGGCTCGCTCGAGACGGACAACAGCCGTCCCGACCAGGCGCAGTTCGCAGCGGCAGACCTCGGCAACGCGTATCCGGGGTGGCCCAACGAGGTATTCGTCAACATTCGCAGTCCCGCCGTACGGGCAATCATGATTGAGCGTTTCCGGGACATGCTCGCTGCTGGCTGCGATGCCATTGAGCCCGACAACATGGACTCGTACACCTTTGACAGCGGGTTCGGTTTGACGGAAGCCGACGAAATAGACTACATTACATGGTTTACCACAGAGATTCACGCGCTGGGAATGGCCGTCGGGAGTAAGAATGGCGGTGACTTGATAGAGAAGAACGTTACACTGCTGCAACTGTTTGACTTCGCTGTGGTGGAGTCTTGCGTGGCATTCAACAACTGTCATCAGTACAGTGTGTTTGTAGCTGCCGCGAAACCTGTGTATGCTGCCGAGTATACCAACGCTGGTAACGGCGGATGCGAAGCGGTTACAGACGTTGTGGAATCATGCGCGACTCTCAATCAGTACAACTTCGAAGGAACTGTTAAGAACTGTAATCTCGACGCATATCGCGTGGATTGTCGAGCCCTGAAGGTGTGAAAACAAGTTCCCAAAACATCTAAATATTCAATAAACAATAAATTCTCTGTTCTTATAAACATTGGTCACTTCAAAATCACATCTTTGGATGGCTTAGATTAGGGGTCCCATTCCAGTCTTGCGTGAAGTTCCTCTTCAGATTTATGGTCAAGACATTGTGTCAAAGGAAGTTGCTCCATATTTAGGCATCCCATTTGGTTGACATGGCATCAACTGGCTGCAAACAGCCAAGGAACGAACTCAAAAGGCTCAAGGAATTATTGTGACAATGGCTGCTCCTGGCATGAATGGAACCAGGTGGGCTCCTACTTCTCCTGCTAAAATTTATCACAGTTTTATTTGGCCTGTGATGGAGTATGGGGTTGCCCTTGCAGGACAGAATTTTGAGGGCAACCCCATACTCCATGAGTCTGTCCAACATCTGGCACTATGCACATTGGTTTCTGTCCCATGCAACATGTCCACAAAAGCACTGCACAAGCTACTGCATGTTGTTGGTTCCCAAGTTGTTAGATTTGGGATAGGAAGACTTTTTATTTTGTAATGTGGCCACCTTATATACTCTTTGCATGTTGACAGTGACTCATTTGGAGTCACAAATGGCAACACATTGTGTCCATTTTGCCACTGTCAGACACAGGGACAGGCAGATTGGGTGGTCAGTGCAGTGTTCAGGGATGCAGAAACGAGTGGGGGTTATTGGCAGTTGTTTCATTGAAGAAAAAAAGGATTAGAGTTAGGGTTAAGACTAGGATAGGACCAGGATTAAGAATAGGA
>JADHYT010000233.1:0-35948 GCA_027604725.1 Entophlyctis luteolus
TCACATTTGCTGGATGCAAACTGTTGCTGCCTGCACTGGTCCCTTCCTGAGAGTCACTAATGTTGTGTGCTTTCACACGATTGATAAGATTTTCAGTGGACTTCTCAGTCAAATCCCAAAAAAACAGAATGGTCACATCTTTAAAAATAAGAACATTGTTCTGTCTCAACCAATAAGCTGAAATGCAGCACTTAATGTCTGCAATAAAATTTGACCCTGTGCAGACCATCACACCAATCTGATGAAGATCCAGATCCAGATCCAGCACTTGTCTAATTATTTTTTTAAACATTTTTCTGCTAACTTATTTCATTTATTGAATACCTTTAAGTGAAAGACAAAAGAATCTGGATGCAAATAATTTTTTTAGAATTATAGTTGTTATTTTTGTTGAAGACTCAGAAGCAAAATATGAAAAAAAAAAAACAAAAATCAATTTGCTAAATGATGCCCAGATACTTGCTGGATTATCTGGCAAAATCTGGCTGAATCTATACAAAAAAAAAATTTGGCAGATAGGATCCTGGATAATCCACCAGACACATATCCGGCAAACATACTATAGTTGAAGAATGGCCATGACCTGTGGCACAGTGTATGGGGACCAGAAATGATGTTTCATATATCACAACACAATTAGAAAATGATTGCAAATTGCAAAGCCTTCCAATGCAAAATGGTTTTGCTGTTTAACAGCTGGCAAAGCTTGGAAAGTTAGAATTCCATTATGATTTTATTTACATGGACTGATCTGATTTTCAACACTGCATTCTGGGCATTGATTCAGCTTTTATGACAATTTTGGAGAGTCATTAGCTGATAGTATGAAACCACACATGAGGGTAGAGTTTACAGCAAATAGACATTGTTGGCTGGGAAGAGATGACACACATATATATCATCTAGCTTGCCAATGAAATGATACAATCTCTTTCATACTCTTTTTCAATTACTGTTCTGGGAGTAAAGACAAGTTCAGTTCAAAAGGTGTAAACAGAAGGCAAAACAAAATTATGAAGGATTTGCATGAAAGGGTCGATTCGCCAAAAAGGCGCTGTTGATAATGAAGGCGATGGTCCCGCACGCCTGGCGTCACCGTGAGGCCGCTTCAAGGATTGAGAATTTCAATGGAGAAAGCAAACGCGCGCTCGCCCGGTGACTTTCTCGCAGCAGCCATCGGAGCGCGCGTGGTAGTGCGCCTCAACTCTGGTGTCGAGTACCGCGGTGTGCTTGCGTGTCTGGACGGATACATGGTGCGTGCCTGCGTGCGTGTCTGCCTAACTAACTCTACCTGCGAACGTGCGCCCCGCCCCGCCGCAGAACATCGCCATGGAGCAGACAGAGGAGTTTGTCGCCGGGGATCTCAAGAACAGATACGGTGACGCCTTTATTCGGGGGAACAACGGTATCCAACTTCCCCTGTTTGTCCGCCCCCGCGCTAAGCACTCCTCGTTTTCAGTCCTGTACATTTCCGCCGCGCCGGCGCATGCATGAAGTCGCCCTGTGACGACGGGTACTGTCGAACCGATCTTCGGTGTGTGGAACGCGAATAAAAGAAAAAAGACTACGAACTGGCTTGCAATGCAGCGGGCCGTCCTGGTATCCGCCACGAAGCATCTCGCTCATTTCTTTCGCACCGGCCGCCAACGTCGCCGCCTGCCGTATTTCGCCCTCGGTCCGTGATGCCCCGCGGGCTTTCACGCTCCAGACCGAGCTGACTCAATTGCAGACTTGCTGACGATAGCATCGGGGATGCGCCCATGTTTTCTAAATGGTGCGGCGTATGTCGCTGCGATTATCTTGCAATCAACATGTGTTGACGTTGGCAGATTACTTTTCCATTTCCGATGACGACGAGGATCGCAACCGACTTAAGCTCTTCATCAACGAGAGCCAATGCATTCACCTGCGTTGCGCGTTGATCGGCGAGGAGTGCTTTTTCTTCAATTTGGAAGCTCTCCCCGCATTAACGGACTGCCCTCGGGTCCTTGTTGACGCCTCGAAAGACTGCCCACAAGCACAAGTACTATCCCGAATATTTTCGTCCCGTTATTTGCGCTTAGTACTGATATCTGCAACACAAAGTTTTGTTCGAGCACTGCGGCGGAAATCATTGAGTCGAATTTTCGCACCGTTCTCGAATTTCTGAGCAAAACAAACTTGACAGTCGCGCGTGTCGACATATCTTCACCTCCCACCATTGTGTCTTTGTCTGGCTTTTTGCTGGGCTACCCTGTAATTTATTCCATAGTATCTGCGACATCCGATTCAGCAGAGATCTGCGGAAACTGTTTGTCAAATTGCACTCTGATTGTATTTAAGTTGTTCGGTACTGTTTTGCCGGAAACCCGGATTTCTTTAAAGTACGTCTGAATGCACGGTGTGCGCTAAAAGAAAATCCCAGTTTTGAAAGCCACCAGCACATGATTACCAGCTTCAGTATACCGGCACATCTCTGCTCAGAAACTGACAAATATGCTTACGAATGTTCACTTCGCGCCAAGTTTACGAAGGCGCTCGCCATGAAGGACTGTATTTATTCTGACGTCTTCGTAGAGACGACGCTTGTGTCCTTGCCTTGTGTTGTTCTTTAGAAAATGGAACCCGACCGACTTTTTTCCAGATATAATTTCAGAGTTCCATTGTCCAAAAGGATTTCCTACTGATGGCTTTGTTTTCGCGCCGCCTTGCCTCTGCGCTCCTATGGTTTCTCTTTGTCGCCGCAGTCCGTGCGGAGTGTGGGACGAACAACTGCGCACGTATTGCGAGAGACCGTGAGCAACAATTTCCCCGACAGCGGTAGCAGGAAAATTTCTTTTTAATTGTCTTGTTCAAGCCCCGCGTAATCTTCTCCAAGCCCGCGACGGCACACCAAACCAACGCGACGACCAGAATCAGCCGCTGCCCAATCTTTTGGCCGCGCGCGCGGGAGGCGAAAATCTCCTTGGCCCGGCGGAGCCTGCCGACGACGTATCCAAGCGCGACGATACCGCAGGACTGCCAAACTTGCTCTCCGGCCGCAGCGCCGGCGCGGACGGCGGCGCGCCGGGCAAGAACCTCCTCGCGCGCGATGATGGTGCTGGTTTGGGCGACAGGAACTTGCTTGCACGCGACGAGGACGCCGTCGAGCGTCCTCGTCGTCGCAGATCCCTCTGTGGATCTGCTATCGGTTCTTTGGAGCTTTGATTTTGTGGTGGACGAGAAATAAAGTAATTCTCTGTCCTGTTCGTTAGGCCATATTCGAACGGGTGTTCGACGAACGGGTGTTCGACGCCTAAAGAGTGAATTGCGAGCTGCTGTCCTTCGTGCAGAATTTTCAAATAACCCATGTTACTCCTGATTGAGGAAAACTGAAGCCACGTTCGCGTCGAACGGGTTTTTCCAGTCGACGTGGCACCAATGCACGAGCCTACTCACTTGAATTGGCTTGGCAGCTAACGCTGATGGCAATTGTGACTGATCAGTGTACCTAGGCAACAACTAACTCTTTCTGTTTGATTCATTGTACGAAGACGGAAATAATATTTTTTCCGAAGGAGCCAACACGCACTCGAAAACAAGTGAAAAAACATGGGACATCGAACCACCACTTCAGACTTGCAGCGTGCTTTCGAGAATAAGCCTGACGTCAGCGACAGCACGGTTGCGATCGTTTCCGACCATTGTGACGGTAGTCATCCGTTTTGGCAGTCCTGCCTGGAGCACCAGCGGCGCTGGCGCAAACTGCTCGTACTTGAGTCCTGTCGGAATCGCTTTGAACACCGCCTCGGGAAACTTTCCGGGGGACGCAGTGGCAAGGACAACCGTGACTCCCGCGGCAGCCGCAGCCGCGGTCGCGAGGCCGCTGCTCTCGCGCTCCGCCGCGACAACACCAACCGCCGTGTGCGGATCCAGCACGTATCCCGCGCGCGTCCACCACCTCGAGATTGCGTCCAAAGTGTCTGCATCCGATACCGCGCTAGACGCAAAGGTCGCACGTGCGCGAGCCCACACGCCTGGCGGCACCGCAAACCGACCGTCGCGACGCAGCGCATCCATCCACCCAGCCACTGCTGCGCTCGCAGCTGCATGGTCGCCGCCGTTCTCCGCGCGCACAAAGTGCCACAGTACGCGCTCAAAGTTCGAGCTCACGAGAATGTCCATTGCCGGACTGTGTGTGCTATTGACGGCATCACTCGCGTTTGCAGTTGGCGACAACGGCTTTTCGTACACTCCGGTTTCGAGGAAACGATGCAGAATGTCGTTAGCGTTGGTCGCCACAATAAGCTTTCCAAGTGGGAGACCCATTTCTTTTGCGTAATATGCAGCCAAGATGTCTCCGAAATTTCCCGTGGGTACGGAGAAATCAATCTGAGGGAGTTTCGACACATCTTTTTCGTCTAAACGAAACATTTTTTTTTTTTTTTGTATTGAGTAACATTACTTCGGAAAAGCGAAACAACAAAGATCTTACCTTCCAGTCCGAGCTCTTTCACCACAGCTAAATAAGAAACAAAATAATAAACGGTTTGAGCCAAAATTCTAGCCCAGTTGATTGAATTGACGGCGGCCAAGCTGTACTTTTTCTTGAAATCGGCATCCCCCATCAGCACTTTGACGATTTCCTGGCAATCGTCAAATGTCGCACCATCCACGGCTATATTGTGGACGTTTGGATCAAGAACGCTAGTCATTTGCTGCTCCTGCACGGGGCTAATTCTGTTCTTTGGGTGCATGATAAAAACGTCCACGTTGCGTTTTCCGCGGAGGCCATAGATAGCGGCGCCGCCAGTATCACCACTAGTTGCGCCAAGAACTGCAATGCGTGAGCTTCTGTCCGCTGATGCGGTTTGAGGTTGTGTGCGGGAAAGGAAATAGTCGAACAAGTTCCCTAAGCACTGAAGAGCAACGTCTTTGAAGGCAAAGGTAGGGCCGTGCCATAGTTCAAGTATACGAACTAACGACAGGAAAACAATAGAGTTAAACCAGCAAAAAATCAGGATTTTTCTCAACTGTTCGAGTCCTCGCTCAGCTTTACAACTGGAGTGACACGCTTGTCGTCGAACGTTGAGTAGCTCTTTTCCAGGATGATCCTCAAATCCTTGTCGGGGATCTCTTCAACAGGAATGAAACGGCGGAATATGATGAAAGCGATATCGACGTATTCCAGTGATGCCCATTCTTTTGCGTTGTCGGGGTAGGAGAATAGGCTGGGCGGACGGAAGGAGTGAGGTTTCAAGCGCGAACAGATGCAGCTTACGTAGGAATGTCCGTGGGGACGTAAAGACCGCCATCGGCGGAGAGGCCCGTGCGCACGGTGTCCTCGAAGCCGAGGGCGCCGGCGTGGATGTCGGGGCGGGTGTTGCGGGTGGAGCGGTAGCGCATTGCAGTGATTTCAGGCACGTCACAGCCAACGGCCGCCGCGGCCTTCCCCGCGCTCGCGCATCGGAGTTTGAATTGACCATGCGACGCACCCACCCACCCGCCGTCAGCCCGCTCCACCGCAGTCTGCTGCGCATCTTGCACCAGCGCCATGCACCGTGCTAAGAAGCAGAAACAAGTTAAAACACGTTTTTGACATTATTAGTAATGAATCATTTTGTGTTATTCATTCGTCGGGGCTCAACCTGACTGACTGCCAGGTCCTGCTCCCGCCCCTCCCGCCGTTGCAAGTTGCAAGCGCATTGATCGCCGCAGTTTCGGAGTTCTGTCCCAAGATTGCATCAACGAGCAGATGACCAACCTGCCTGCCTCAGTGCCGACATGCTTACGCACAAACTGGTCCCTCTGACGGCGGATCCTTGCCTGCTTTTGCTGGTCTTCCAGACGTTAGGGCCCATGCTGAGAATTAAGTGCATGCTTATTCTGCCTGCAGATGCTCAATAACTAGAACTACCTCTTACCAAGTGAGTGTTATCAACGTCTGGCACCCCCCTTAATCATTATCTACCAGATGACCCTGCCTGCAAACAACCGCCATCTGCTCACGCTCAAAACCTTGTCGGACGTCGACATCCTGGCCCTGGTGCACCGCTCGCTCAGATTCAAGGCCCGCAATGTGTCGCCGAAGCCTGTGCTGGCCGGCAAGACTCTGGGGCTGCTCTTCACAAAGAAATCCACGCGCACGCGCATCAGCGGCGAGTCGGCCTGGGCCGCCTTTGGAGGCCACCCGATGTTCCTGGGCGCGGGCGACATCCAGCTGGGCGATCCCGCCAAGGGCGGCGAGTCGTGGCGCGACACGGCGCAGGTCGTGGGCTCGATGGTGGATGCCGTGTTTGCGCGGCTCGGCGACCACGCCGAGATCGAGGCCCTCGCGCGCCACAGCGCCGCCCCGGTCATCAACGCGCTCACAAGCAAGTTCCATCCGATGCAGGCCCTCGCCGACATCATGACCATCTACGAGGCCTTCCTCCCCGCCGACGAGCTCGCCCGCGCGGTCCGTGCCGAAGCGTCCGTCGACGTGCCGCCGCTCCCGGCCCTCCGCAACGTGACCGTTGCCTGGGTCGGCGACGCCAACAACATCATCAACTCGCTGCTTGTGTCGCTGCCCAGACTCGGCGTCAACGTGGCGGTGGCCACGCCCGCAAAGTATCCCATTGACGCCGACATCCAGGAGTTTGTTGTTGCGCAGGCTGCCGACGCCGCATCCAAGAAACGGCCGTACGGCCACGTGTCGTACACCACCGACCCGTCTGTCGCCGTTCGCGGCACAAACGTCATTGTCACCGACACCTGGGTTAGCATGGGCCAGGAAGCCGAAAAGGCAGAGCGTCTGCAGACTTTCAAAGGATACAAAGTGACCGAAGCCATGGCGCGCGAGGCTGCGCCGGATTGGAAGTTCATGCATTGTCTGCCCAGGAAGCTCGAGGAAGTCGACGACGACGTGTTTTACTCGCCGCGGTCGCTTGTGTTTGGTGAGGCGGAAAATCGCAAGTGGACTGCCATGGCGGTTTTTGAGAAATTCTGTGCTGTGAACAACAAAATTTAATGAAATTATCTGGTTTTTGGACCAATTTGTTTGCAGAAAAATTGTTCCAACCCACAGTGAGCCAACAATCGGAAATGAACTCGCCGCTATAGGCAATAAATCAGATCCAAATTCAGATCTAAATTGAGCAAGATAACAAGAAAAAAAAACATAGGAAAGAAAAAGCTAAATATTCCCAAAAACCAAATCCATAACCAATACCAAACAAAGATAAAGAAAAAAAATTTTAAAAAAAGAGTAAACACGAATGTGCACGAAAGCAAAACTCCAAAAACCAGCAACCCCTCTTCACTTTTCCTAATAATCAGCCTTCCCCTCCGAAAAAAGAAAATGCATCCTCTGAGGTCAGTCGTAAGGCCTTCTACTTCCGATTCTTCACATGTCTGTAAACATCCAATGCCCCATACTTGATCGCAATCTGCTCAAACTCAGGCTTCGGGTACCCCTCTACGCTGCCGTCGTTCCATGGCCCAATATCGCTGTGTTCGCACCCTTCTGGGCAGCTTGTGCATGTGCCACCAAGACATCGCGGAAGGTTTTCCGAGTCGATCGTCTCCAGAAGCGTTGGCAAGTAGGTGGGCCCGAGAATCACAATCTTCCGGACAGTCACTTCATCCAGCATGGGCTTAACAAGGGACCAAACTGGATGGCATTGTTGATTTTGGAGTTCAAAACCGACAGATATTTACCTCCAGTGAACAGCATCGGCGCGTTTATGACAAACATTTTGCCCAACATTTCAGGATAATAGTCTTGAGCAATCGCGCTGACGGACTTAACAATACCGTACACTGATGGAAAAGTGCTCAGAGCGACATTCTACGATACGAGCAGAACCGGGTTAAAGAAATGGAGAAAGCACTGAACAAGGACCTTCAAATCCATGATGACTGTACTCTGTTCGAAGTGCCTGTTGAACTTTATGCTGCATGCAGCAAGTCTGTATTTGATGAGTCGTTCGTATTCGTGAACGTGGTTCCGCTGCATCCGTTCTTCAGTGGACACTGAGAACAATCGCTGCAAGTCAAGCATCCCCAGTTGCTCAATGTACACTGGCCGACCGAGCTTGTCAACCTTGTGGTACCATCTATTGGTAGTGCGAGCAAAAAGAAACCCCAGAATCAACACTTTGTGTGAGGGATGGGAAAACCAAACCTGGGGTAAAATTTCATTGCCGCCATATACTCGGGAAATTCAAATGTTTGAATGATTGTGTCAACACCATTTTCTTTCCTCCACACTTGACAATCGATCCACATCTTTTTGGCAGCGGGAATATCAAACTTTCTTGCTCTCAGAAATCTGGTTTTGCAGTTGATGTCTTGTAAGTGCGAACCGACACATCATGAAAGTTGGATGGGATTTTCAGAATGAAAGAAACCAAAAGGATTAAGGACCAAATAAATACAAAGTGCAAGATGATATAGAGTGGTTCGGTCGATTATTATTTTTTTTGTTTAGCATCCGATTTCCAAACATAGTAAATTCGTCAGGAGATTCAAAACATAGGGCGAGGATAAGTAAGAATAGAGTAGGTATTGAGGATTCAGCGAATCAAAAACAAAGGCAATCTCCAAGAGCCGTGGACTATGATGACGCATTTGGATTGATGCGGCGGCGAAAAGACGACAGGGAAGAAGGCGGCAGCGGGGACCAAAGAGAGAGCATGAATTGGATTGGGGGAAGGGAAAGAGAGTGTGTGGGTTGAGGGGACGGACGCACCGGAGCACTTGGTGATCGTCGTGCACGGCGGGGTCGAAGTAGTCTGTGGTAGCCAGGATGGCCTTGAAGTCGCGCAGCACAGCTTCCTGCTCGGGAGTGAGATGGCCGACGCGGCCGTTGAGGTTCTCCAGGTCGGAGACGAGATGCGGCAGGCTGGTGTTGGCGGCGATGGAGGCCGAGGACATTGGGTGGGTGGGGGAATCAGTTTGTTGCTTGCTGATGAGCGACGAGAGTGAAGAGTGAAGAGAGTGAGGTCGCCAGTGCAGGGGCGGAGTGCAGGCGCGTGAGTGAAGTGGGAGCAGAGCAGAGAGAGCAGAGCAACGCACAGAAGAGCACAGCAGCAGAGAGCACACGCACTCATGTACTCACTCACTCACTCACTCACTCACTCGCTCCCAGTGTCAAGCCAGAGTCAAGCCAGTCAAGTCAGCCAGTCCAGCCATTCGTTCCTTCCTTCGTTCCTTCATTGAGTCCAGCCAATCACTCCACGCAGTCGGTCCAGTCACTCCCTCACTCAGTCCTGCCTGCCTCCTACCCAACGCGTTTCATCCGGCTCCTTGTTTTTTGTCGTCCACTGTCACGCCACTCCCACTCACCCCAACCACACTGGCTCTCTCGCAACCGCTCTCTCGCACTCGCACTCCAACGCGCACGCGTACGCGCACTCACTCTCTCTCTCACTCTCTCTCTCTCACTCGCCGCACTCTCTGCGCCGTCCCACCGCCGTTGCTGGCTCTCCACGGCCCTGCGCCGCCACGTCCACGACGTCTTCCTGCTCGACGCAATGCTCGATCCCGTCGACGACCCCCCGCTGCATTCGGCGCCAGAAACCGCCGCTGCGCACAAACCCGCCGCCACCGCCGCAGCCACCCACTCTCTTTCGTACTCAGTCCGCGCTTTCGGTCGCGGCAGCTCTTTTGCCGTCAGATCCCCCTCAGCAACCTCCGATCCACCGTCTAGTGCCCCCGTAACCGCCACTTCGGGCACCGCCGATATGTCATACGATCCAATGCTGGTGTCCCCTGATTTCGGATCGCTTGGTCGCCGGAAAACGACCACAGGTGCGTTTTCATCACAGCCCTTGCATTGTTTAAATTTCGCGCGGTCTGCGTGAGGCACGGTTTGGGTCCTTGAAACCACTTTGGAGTGTTGTTTGTGACAAGCTCCGTGGTTGGAACACGTGTCTTTCCTTTGTGCTCTACCCCTGACATTTTACAAACTGACTCTCTGCGTCTTGGCATCAAGGCGAATCGGCCACCACTAACGCCGCCGCGTTTTCATCCTTCAAAAGAGGTTTCACATCATATGGCAAGCAGCAAGCTCAAGCTCAACAAAACAGTTTTGTTTCCCCTACAGTTGAAGGCGCCCCCATTCAAGCCACGACCTCCCCAGCTTCCTCCACTTTTCGTTATAGTAGGGGCTTCACCGTCCTCAACAGTAAATCGCCATCTGCCCAAAGCCCAAACCTTGATTCCTCCAATATTCGGCATTCACCTGATATTGTCCTCACTTCCACTGAAATCGAATCAACCTTTCAAAATGACGGAGAAACCGAAAAAGCTCCTGGCAACTCTTCGCATACGTCGAATTCTAGCATTTCCTCATATCCGACCACATACCCTTCGACGACGATAACAGGTCAAAAGCAGATCTCCGCATCGCCATCGTCTTCGATATCACCGGCATTTCGACGCTTCAGCGCGTTGGAATCGACGATCGTTAATCCGCTGGGAACTCCGAGAATGCCTCAAACATCTGGCGCGCAAAGCGGTGCCCGGAATTTCAGCGGAAATACTAATTCTCGCAGTGGAAGTGCCGATCTCACGGCCATCCTTGCCGCGATGGAACGTAATATTAGCCCAGGAATGCGCGAGTTTTTGGCGAGTATTCCTGGATTGCCAACCCCCTTCGTTTTGCCGAAAGCCCTTGCGGAATCGTATGAATTGCAAGGCGCTCTTGGCGAAGGCGCTACTGGATTTGTTGTTTCAGGGAGGCGGATTCCTGTGAATGTTTCTGGCAGCGAACCGGTGCTACAATCTTCGAACCATTCGAATGGTGATGGAGAAGTGGCCGTTAAATTTGTATTTAAAGACCGCATTAATAATATGTGGAAGAAAGACTTCGAAACTGGTCTGACAGTTCCAATGGAAGTGTTTGTGATGAGAAGGCTGAAACACGAAAACATTGTTGGATTTTATGAAAGTTTTGAAGATGGCGTAGTGAGTTCGTTCTCTTTCTTCCAAATTTATAATTGAGTTTCATATTTGCAGTTTGTGTATATTGTGATGGAGGCCGTCAAGCACATCAGCTTCCAGGGTCCATATCAATCGGAATTTTCGCCGACGTCTTCCACATCGTCGTTGCGATCCTTGGCAGAAAAGCAGCAGAAAACAGAAACTGCGCCGGAATCTCCAGAGATAACACCGACCATTTCAAACTTTATACCTCCGAATTCGGATTCGACGTCTAATTCGGCGATTCAATATAACTCCCATCAACATGAGCACCATCACCATCACCATCATCACCACGGTGGTGGACGCGTGCAAGGACCTCAACCTCCAATGGCTGCATCTACAAATTTCACCTCTCCGCGCTTTGCAATTCCTCACCCGCATGATATTGGGTCGCCCAGCTTTCCATTGCTCGTAAAGCTGAACAGCAAAATCGATCTTACCGTCCTCGGGAAACTTGAAGACGACGCTAATGATGGAAGTACCAAAGGATCCTCGTCGTCAGATGTAGAAGATGCCATGTCAGTGAAAATTGAGCTGGCAGACGGGGAAACCAAAGACAGCAATGGTTCAGGTGCCACCAAGATGCCACGGAGATTACGGCGTTTGCATGGTTTCGTGGTGGGTGATGAAGAAGATAGCGAGAGTGATGCCGACTTGTCTGTCCTGGCTGCATCTGCGGGGAGCGTCGACGGCACCGGAGGTTGGTCCGAAGGGGTGCGTGGGCGCACGCCAAGTAATACTGCAAGTGCGCGCGGCAGCGGCGCGGGTGGATCACGGGTCGCTTCGCTAGCCGGATCAGAGTCGCGTGCCGGTGGCAGTGACAACTTGCATGGAGGGTACCGTGGCCCCGCGGTTGCGGCAAGTAAGGCTGCGAAAGCCTCTTCCTCTGGTGAACTTGGGGGAAATTCTGATGGTCATCTCGCTGTTCAGAGCCATGTTCGTCGACGAGCACATTCCAAGGATTTGTTCGAGTTTGTCGAGCGCGCGCCGCAGATGGACGAGAACGTGGCTATGTTTATCTTCAAGCAGGTTGCTGAAGCTGTCAAGTACTTGCATTCAAAGGGATTTGTTCACCGTGATATCAAGGACGAAAATGTAATCTGTTTTTATACGCTGACAAATTTTCATCACCTAACTCGCGATAAAAAACACAAACATTTGTTCCAAGGTCATCATCGACAACTCTATGCGAGTGAAGCTGGTGGATTTTGGTGCTGCTATGAGCATTCCTCGAGACAAAGTCGACTACTTTACTGACTTTGTCGGTACCATGACGTACGCCCCACCCGAATGCTGCCCGATTGTAAAAGATGGGCAGATCGAACCATATAGGGGTCCGGAACAGGATGTGTGGAGCCTGGGCGTCTTGCTGTTTGTGTTGCTGGTTTGTTTGTTGTTTTTTTTTGAATTTGCTGTTTGTAGAAGGAGCTGTCACTGATTCAGCAACCGTTTACTCTTCTTTTTTTCCCGCCCGTGTGGCGGTTTTAGCAAACGCGGACGCCATTTCTGCCTGGAGCGCTGCGAGAAGCCCGAATGGTACGGCCGACGCTGGACGGCACGAGGTCCGACGCCGCCAAGGACCTCCTGTTCAAGATGATGGAGCCCGACGTATCAGCAAGAATATCAATGGACGAAGTCTGTGTGCATCCGTGGCTGGTGCGATGATGGAGTCTGGCTCTTCTCTCCATCGTTTGTTTATTCTCTTTTTCTTTTGTTCCTTTTTGTTTCCACCGTCTTTGGTGCTTGCCCGCCACGCAAGACATTTGCCAGACATATTTTGTTGAAGAGTTTGACGGCAACAAGAAAAATGAGTGCATTTGGTTTTGAATTTTTCCTGTTGAAGTCAATCATTTGAAATGGGGAACTTGCGAAAATCAAACATTTTCTCGAGAGAAAAAAAAAATCGGGAGAAAAAAAAAGAAAAAAATTCGATTGGGAATGTTAGCATTTGACAGCAACCTCGCTGGCACAGTCTCAGATTCGTCGCTGCCGCTGGGACCTAAGAAACGGCGGAAGATTGTGTTCGCAGACGCCGTCTGCTATCTGGAGACGTTTTCCATCGAAGAATGTAAGTTGCTTGTTATGGGAGTTTGATTGGATTATATTGGTTTTTGATGATTCGGTCACAATCAGACGATCGCTCGGCAGAGCCGGTGGCCGAATTGACGATGCGAGACCTGATGGAGCTGTATACAATGAAGCAGACGGCGGCAAAGCTGCAGCAGTGCTGTCGGCATGCGTGATCCATGAGGTGGGGTGCGGGTGGGCTTTTGTTGCCTGGACGGTTGTAGTTTTGATTTCCAGAAAGGCAACAGCACAGCACGGGTGGGAGCACAGGGGAGCAAGTGTCTTTAGCGGAAAGCAGCATTCAACTTGGGCGTTTAGTTTTCATCGTATGATCAGTAAAAAAAGCAAACATGGCGGCAGTGAGCGACTTGGTGATTGGCGCGAATGTGCGCCTGCGGTTTTGTCCCCCGCCTTGTGCGTGCCAACTCAGCGCGCCGCCGCCACCGCCTGCGTGCGCCACGCGTGCCATGTGCTGTCCACCGGCCATCCTCTCGCTCGCCGACCGCGCCGCCCGCCCACTCACGGCCCTCGCGGACACCCAAACGAAGACCATGGCCGCGGCCCGCCGCATCGCACCAGTGATTTCCACGCCATTCGATCAGCGCGGGCAGCTGACTGGCATCTAGTCGCGCCCCCAATATTGATTGACGCACGCGCAAAAAAAGAAAAAAAAAACGGAGACCAACATGCGAATTGCTAGTCTATGCAAGGCTCGTGGAACGTCTTAGACATGGCTTATGCTCTCGGAGTCAAGGCGGGAGGGCGAATTTTTTCGGAGACTGATACTGGGCGTGCGATTCTATCGAAAAGCGTCCTTGCTGAAACAGTCGATGCGGCGAACATAGCTTTTCGTCCGATTATAGCCAAAATCTCTTTCAAAATATACGGTGGCCGCTTCCGCGCTGATGAAAATTTCAACTGCAAAGTGACAGGGCTGTGAGGAATGCGTCGACACGTACTCGAAGTATACCGGCAGTGGATGGACGGCTTCTTGTGTCTGTGCGCCTTACGAAAACAAACTGACTGCGACGCCTGGAACGCGCAACTGTTGGCTGTGGAGAGGAATCAGGAGGATCAAACCCGCATTGCCGCAACTATGCACCACCGGGGCCACCACTCGCCGCAGCTCGTGGCGACGGTCGCGACGATGATCGGACTTGCATCCACGCAAGGTGGCCGTCGCGAAGTGATGCTCCTCTAGGGGTTATTGGCATCGCGCGGACGCGACGATGTGACCATCAACACCTGTTCTTTTCTTCGCGACCATGAGTGCGTATGTGTGTGTGACCTCCACCCCCCCACGTGTGTCTTGCCGCCGCCAGCACATGTCGCCCGCCAGAGCGGAATGCAAATAAATTTCGTCCCGCAATTTTTGTCCAAAATTTACCAGACCATCATGTCCCGCTCGCGCTTGTTGCTGCGGTTGCCGTCCATGCCGCTGGTCCCTGCCGCCGCGCGCAGTTGCCCGGGTCGCATATCCCAAGCGACCATGCGCATGCACCACGGCTTCAGCTGCAAGGTGTCGCCAGAAGACAAGGTGCACCAGCAGCGTGCTTGCCCCGTTCCAACCTCACCGCTAAACAAAAACCGAAAAAAAAAAACAAAACAAAAACAAAACAAATAATACTGTCAGAACACGTGCGACATGTCGGCAATCGAGCACACAAGCTCCAACATGAGGGTAGTCAAGGGTGAATCTGGGGAATACACGTCGAAGCTCGTGTCGACGGTGTCGCTGAAGCCCGGGCAGGTGTTCGCGTCGGCGCACGCGATGGCGCCCGTTGCGGCGAAGCGGTATTCCACTGTGCAGACCGGCGCAGACTGCCACGCCGAGCTGAATTCGGACCTTCTGTACATGAACCACTCGTGCGACCCGAACGTTGTGCTGGACGTCGAACATAAAATAGTCGCCGCCGCAAAGGACATTCGTCCGGGTGACGCCATCACCTTCTTTTACCCGAGTACGGAATGGGAAATGGACCAGCCCTTCGAGTGCTGGTGCGGCGCGCCGAATGTGCGTTTGGGTTTTTGTTATTATGTTATTCTTTTGCTGTTGCTTGCAGCTGACCATGTTTCGTGTGTTGCCCAGTGCTTGAAAGAGGTCAAAGGCGCAAAGTTTCTCGATGCAAAGACGCTGGACAAGTTTGCAATCAGCAAGCACATCAGGCGCATGGTGGAACTGCGGGACGCCGCCACCGTTACGCTAAAGCAAGAATGATGCCCAGTGGTGTGCGTTTTTATTTAAATGAGCGTCGATCATTTGTCATCAGTCACAACTTTTCTCTCCCAAAACGCAAAATGTCCACTCCCAATGAAGAGGACTCTGACATCCAGATTATCCGATACGCCACAGAAGAGCACCTTTCGATGATCATGAATCTCATAGAGACGGATCTCTCCGAGCCATACACAATATACACGTACAGATACTTCCTAGTGCAGTGGCCCCAGCTGTCGTTCTTGGTCAGTCAAGCCGGCTTTCTTTCGGTGTCCGTTATTTTATTGATGTCAAACGCTCTTGTCATAGGCGATGAGTGGGACGACGTGCGTTGGCGTGATTGTGTGTAAGCTCGAAATGCACAAGAACCACAAGATGCGCGGGTACCTCGCGATGCTTGCCGTGAAAACACAGTTCCGAAAGCGAGGCATTGGGTCAAAGCTCATTCAACGAGCGATTAAAGCCATGCAGGACGAAGATGCCGACGAGGTGAATCGGCGCTGAGGTTTCTGTTCGTTACTTACTCTGCACGAAAGGTCGTGCTCGAGACGGAAATCACAAACAAGGGTGCGCAGTCATTGTATGAAAACATGGGCTTTATTCGGGATAAGCGACTCGGGCATTACTATTTGAACGGAAATGATGCCTTCAGGCGAGGGTTTCGTCCAGTTTATCTCTGACATGCTTACCCTCGCAATTCCCAAAAACAGGCTGAAGCTTCTTCTGAAATAAACTCGCGAGACCTTCATACCGAATCTTCCAATTGTTTGACCACGTCGGCGAAAATTGTTCGCCACTTTCGCGCAAAGGCCTCTATGCCAAACTCTGTGCGGATCGCGCCCCCGGCGTCCCATCGATCTTCGACTGCCCGAGACTGCCAAAGGCGAATGACTTCTTCCGCCATGATATCCTCAACTTCTCTTAACAGCGCGTCTTCATCTCCGCTCAGCTCCTCCATTTTCCTCGGCAAGCTTTCGCAGCGCACGTGAACGATTGCTCCAAGCACAGAATGGGACACACCGACGCGCGATCCTGTTGGTGTCACGGCTTCATCTCTTTGCACACGCACGCCGTGTTTGGTGAGCGCTTCAAAAACCTCGCCGATGCCTCCGCAATCCAGCGTCACTACCGGCACGCCGAGCGCAAGGCTTTCGAGGATGACAATCGGCACACCCTCTAATCGGGACGTCACGAGCAAGACGGGGTTGGCCGACGCGCGGGCGAGCAATCGAGCCACGTCGCGCTGTGAAACCTCCCCGTGCAAGTACGACAGCGCCGAGCCGGCGGCGGCGATGCGGTGGTCCGGCGACTCGTCGAGAAGCGCGCGTTTGGGAATATGAGCTGGCGGTACCACCGTTCCAGACGCCAGGTGCCGGTGCACGCGCGCCAGGAGTGAGCCTGCTCCGATGATATGCATGTCCGCGGCTTGGCCGCGATGCGTCGATTGCCACTCGTTCTGCGCTTTCGATGCCACCCGCAGCCACATGATTGGATCCTTCTGTGCCTCCACGCGGCCGGCGAAGAACAGCGCGGGCCGCTGGGACATTGGTGTGCCACTTCGAAGCATTGCGGCACCCTCTGAGGTCGAGTGGAACTCCGGAAAGACAACCGGTGGGTGCACGACAACAATCTTTTGAGCATCACTTCCAACCAATGGAACACATCGTCCGCGGTGTCTCCATACTTCGTATTCAGAGTCCCAGCAGTCTGCGGTTTTGGTTTTGTCCGATGGCTGTCCAAAAATCACGTCGCCATGCCCAATTATGTTGATCAAATGGTTTCTGAGTTCTTGTGACACAACAACACGGCGTGTGAGATATCGGGAAACACGCCCACTGCGGTGCTCCCAGTTGGAATTGTCCGGCGCCGGATGGTGCATGTGCAGAATATCCATGAGAATTATTCTACTTTTCAAGTCGAACACTTCGTAATTGCGCCCCAACTCTCCCCAGCGCTCAAAAGCAGAGTATCCTGTTGCTATGGTTTAGTGTCCCATCCCATCAATTGATAAAGTTGGAAATTAACCTGTAACTGTGCGCGAATTAACGGCGATCTGGCAGTCCCTGCTTTCCGCAAGATAATCCAAAATCGAGCCTTGAATCTGGGAGTCATTTGAAAGTAATTGTAAGTGGAATATTTCGTCCACGTGGTTGGAGAATAAATGCGACCATGGATGAGGATGAGTTTCCAAGTTTCGTTCCACCACCAGAGTGGTCGAAACTTTGCTATTGAGAGCCTTCAACACTTGCAAGTCATATAAATCCGCTCCTCCCGCGACCATCCATGGTATCATGTACATCAGCGACTTTCGTTCTTTTTTTTCTTTGACCGCCAGATTGAAGGGGAAAATATGCGCCGGATAAAGCGGTCGCTGAAGAATGGATTCGTGTCGGATAAACGAATCATGAGTCTCTGGACTTGAATTTTGCCGGTTGCTCCAGCGTGCGCGCAGTGTTTTGAGCCTCTGCTTGTATTTTCCTCGCAAACTTTGCAGCCACACTGCAACTGAGTCAACATCAGCGTCAAACAAATTGAAGGATTTGTAGCAAGGCATGAATTCGCCGTCGGCGCTCTCTTTCGCAGTTGAGCCATTTTTGTTTCGCAGTAAGTTCATCGCTTCAGGACGAGACATGTCTCCAAAGAAAGTGGGATTCATTGATCGAATTTCTTTGAGACCATCCCCGCCGTTCCGCAAATTTGCCTTCGCGCTGAGGCCTTGCGCGTGCCGGCGGTACCTGCAAGTAAAGATTGTTTGTAACTGTTGTTGAGTTGCTTGCGAGCTCACCAGAACCCCGCATCACCCACCACCGCGCCCTCGACGCCACGTGATTCCAGAAGTCGCACCCAGAAGTCCCAGTCTTCAAACCCGCGCACACGTGCACACATGCCCCCCACGCGCATGTACGCCCACCGTGACACCACGGCAGCGCTGGCCACCGGGTTGTGCGTGCGCAGCAGCCGCGGCAGTGCTGCCGGGGGCGGCGGCGCCGCGACTGCACTGGTCGAAGTGATGGGCGCTGTTGCGGCCGTTGCGAAGTGCGTCACTGGGAAGTGGATGAAGCCGACCACCACGTCGGCGCGTCGGCCCCGTCGCGGCGGGCGGTCCAGGACATTCACTGCGGCAAGAGAAATCTTTTCTAGGTGCGTTTTCGTGATGAGATCTGCGCGACGTGAGCAAAACGTGAATTTGCTGGAGGACGCGGACTCACCATCAGGATCAAGGAAGAACACTTGGTGGCTCCGTGCCGCGCGCACTCCGGTGTTCCGTGCTTCAGACAGTCCCCGATTTTTGTGGTGTCTAATGACGCGCAAGGGAATCGGAAGCCGACGCTTGGTTTCGGATTTCAAAGTAGGAGGCGGGAGTTCCTCGTGGAATTCCGCAGAACTGCGAAAATCCACTAGTGTCATGTTGGCGAAATCATTAAACGGCAGTTCGCCGTCCCATAGGCCGTCGTTTTGAAGCACCTTTTCCTCCAATTCTGAGAGAAATCCAAACGATTCGAAAGATTTATCAGACCCATCATCCACAATAATGATTTCGAAATCAGAAAAAGACTGCACGGAAATAGAGCGCATTGTGTGCAGGAACCATAAACCGTGAGGTACGTTGTAGAACGGAATTATGAGGGAAACGCTTGGTCGCCATCGGCTTTTTAGAGTGGCGAGATGCTTGATGCCGAGCGGGAATTTGGCTTTCACTGCCTTTAAATTAACGATCATGCGACGGTCATGGTGTGCATTCGAAGGTTTGGTTCCGGTGTGAATGAGAAGTGGCACAGGGATGAAATATGCTCCAACATCGCTGAGCGCAAGCAAATGCCAAAATTTCTGAATATCCAGAGAAGAGGCTTGGACTTCGGACGTTTCGAATTCTTTAATTCCAGCCGCGCAAATTGATTCCGCAACATTCCGGGATTTATAATATTTTTCCATTAAAGCGAGGGGTACAAGCATCGAAGTCGTTGGCGGAATTGGCGATCGCTTTTCATTTGGCTCCTCTGTGTTCAATGTTGTGGCTATAGTAATATCGTATGGATTGTAAGATTCTTCGGTGAATTCGACCTCCTCATATTCGCCTTCTCGAACTTTGAAAATATTGGAGAAAACAAAACCGTCTTGCGTCTTTTGAAACACTTTGACAAATTGGGCAAGTGCCGAGTCATCCACAAATGTTTCGCAATGGTCCAGAAACATAATCGCGTTCGAGTGATTCCTGTTGAATTGCATCTCCTGAAAAATCGAGTCGCGAGTGCTGATCAAGTCTGTCGAAGAATTCTGACAAATCAGTTTTACTGGTGGAGAACCAACAGGAGAGTATTGCTGGAATTCTTGCAGGATATATTCAGGACAAGATGATGGCTTCAAATCGGTCAAAAACTTCGAGCTTTTCAGGACGACAAAAATTTGGGTGGTTTGGGCGAGGGCACTCAAATTGCTATAAGTCACAGAATTGATCGCGGCGTGTGTTTGTCGCAACTGCTGCTGGAGACTGCCATTTGACTGAAGGGGGCAAATGAGAGACACTTGGAGGAGAACGCTGAAGCAACATAGGTTGGCGAAGGACACGAGGCCACTAAGCACGCAGGTATACGCACCGCGGGGCTGCTTCTGGGGGGCCGGCGCGGGAATGCAGCAGGAGGGGCAGGAACGCGGCAAACAGGGACACGCAGCGCGTGAGGCGCGTGCGCGTGTTGTGTTTGCACGGGCCGGCGGCCATTGCGATTGGTTCGTTTGTTTGTTGCGACAAAGTGCACGCGCTCACGCTGGCGCTCATTCCCGCTGCGCCCGGTCGGCGCCCGCCCCCGCACCCTTCATCGCATTCTTCACAAACGCGTCCGCGCGCGCGCGCACATCCTCCTCGAACGTCAGCTTGCGCTTCCCCAGCTCCTGAGCGGCAGCCTCCGCCGGCCCTAGCGCCGCTTCCGCTGCCTGCCGCGCACGCTCCTGCTCGCTCTTCACCATGCTTTCCAGCCGCGCTATTGACGCGTCTAGCGATCCGAAGTCCGAGTGCTCAAATGTCTCCGCAACCATGGATACGCCTGCAGGAAGATTGCTGTTCACGTGTGCGATCCATGCCCGCACGCTGTCCACGTCCGTATCGTATACTTGTACCTGAACAGCGTACGTTTTCTGCTCAAACACTTCCTTCGTCTTGTCAAACACGAACGGAGCTTTCGTCACATGCCAGCGCCGTAGCTCCGTGCGCAGATGAACGGGCAGCTGCGCTGAGATGCGGCGCTTGAGGGCAGCATGACGGGCATAGTATGCAACAAAGTTCGCATGGTCGGGCATGAAACTCTTGATGGTTACGCGGCCAGCAAGAGTAGATGCAGGAGTCGGTACAGGCACATTGGAATACGCCGGAATGCGCAGAAATGACTGGAGCGTGGTCTTCGGAAGCAAATAGGCCGAAGTGGGCGCTGTCGCCATTTTGACGATTTCTTTTTCTTTTTTTTTCAACTTGAATTATTTGTTGAATTACGATTGATAAAGCTTGATACTCGGTCTAAAAAGCTGGAGCTAGTTGTATTTATCCAACTGTTAACTTGTGCAGATCCTGTCACACCTTCACAAATTGCGTCCTCCATTTGTTGAAATCTGACAACACCATATGCACAAGGCAATAATCCACCACTGCCAAGCCATTCTGTCGAAACATCACGCGTTAGCACGAGGCTCTTTCAAGCCCGACACGCTAGTCCGCGTTTCCACACATTCTGTAACGGATTCTCCTGAAGAAGACGATCTTGCTGACTTGTCGGAGCCCGTTGTTGTGGTGGACGAACACGAATTGCTCGAAAACTACTTCAAAGAAAACAAAGTATCTGTTTACACGTAGCTTTATTTGTGGTTAGAATTCGATATATTCTTTCGCCTCCTCCAGATCACGAGTTCAGCGGACCGCTTGTTCCTCGAAGAAGTTCTACTCGGCTGTGTGCGCCATAAAAAAATCATTGATGTACAGAGAGCGACGATTAGTTTTATTTTTGACCTGATTCAGTTAGATAACGCTGCGTCTTTTGTACAAATATGCTGGTGGAATATACCTCAAAAGCGAATACAATCTATTTGCAGGTATCACGGAAATGTACATCACACCGCGTTGATCTCTGCCTCAGTTCTTTCCTTTCTTTGCATCTTCCGACTTGCTGAGGACGATCTGTCTTTTGATCAATTCGCAAAGTTCATCAAACCCCTTGATCCGACCAAGATGGCACGGTTTCTTGCTTTTATGTTTGACGGAATGCATTTGGTTGACGATGGAATTTTAACTCGCGGCTGGGCAACTGTTTTGGACCGCGAATATATCAAGGTGGGTTTACCTTAGTGGTACGAAGTAGCTGAGATGGAAACAGGCAAAGCTTTTGTGTCCTATGCTTAAATATTCCGCCGACGCAAAATACCTTGTTGAAGATCTGATACAACTGTCCGAAAAAGGCATGATCCCGAAAAAATCGACGAAGCCTAAGACAAGTTCCGTGTTTTTTTGCCTGCGCTTGAATAATTTATTCTTTTATTTTTTTGATTGACGGTTTGCAGGAGCGCAACCATTCACATTGACTGTTCCAAGCCCCCGAAAACCACCGGAATTGGAGGCTGTGCCGCTGGCGGTCACCAAGGTGGCATTTCGCGGCATGTGAAAGCAATTTGACACATTCCTTTCAGGCGCGACCAATTCCGAAGAGCTTCTACAGCGGTACTGGTGAGCTGGAAGCACTGGAAAAAGCTAAATTGGAAAACCGAAGGCGCGTGCAGGTGAGGGAGCAGTGACCAACCTTCTTGGCCTCAACCGCCCCCAGGAAGAATACGCCAAATCGCAAAAGACACAGTTCCAGCTGACAAAACGCGCAATGTTGACTCCCGCGTCTGGAAAGGCCCCCGCAGTGGGGTCAGAGACTGTTGCCGGACAGCAGCAGCCCCTACCGTTGAAGGCCAAACCCGCTCCGCCGTCGCTGTATGACACGCGCGTGAAGGTAAAAACAACCGTCGCCACGGTCCTGCGTGAGGACGCGTTCGTGCGGCGCGCGCGCACGGACCTCGAGCGCGCTGCCGAACTCGCCGAACGCACGCTGACAGACGGCGGCCTCGCGTTCCGTTCCTGGCAAGATGAGCTGAAGATAAAAGGTGCGTGTATGCGGGTGCGTTTCGTCTGTGCCAACTTGCCGACTTGTGAGTGCAGAATTGGAGGAAAAGAAAGTCGAGCTGGAGAAACTCAGACTGAAGGTGCAGCTTGTGCACGAAGACTCCTTCCTTGCGCGACAAGCTAAGGTCCAAGAGAACAAAGACACAGTGCTGGAAGTGAAAGAAGAAAAAGAAGCTTTCAAGTCTCTAAGTGATTCTTTGCGGCGAGAGCTCGAACTCGAAAACCGCAAAAAAATTGACAACGTTCACGAAATCATAGACAGCATGGCAAAGGCAAAGGAGCTTGTCGTCGTTGAAAATCAAAAGAAAGGTGTGACTTTAGCTTTCCTTTTAACTTCATGCTCACAAAATTTCAGCTGCCGATGTTATGATTGAAAATCAGATGCTGAAAGAAAAGGCGCATCGAGAGGCAGAAGAAGTACTGGCAAAGAAAATCGAGCTTATCCAGCAAATCCGGTTGCTGGAAAAAGCAATTCCTCCGACGGGAACTTTGGTGAAAGTTCCTGATCTCACTGAATCATCTAATCTTGGGTTATTGGGAGAAATGTCCATCGCTGAAGTATACACCAAAAAAAATTTCTTACTATATAATTGACTTTATGTGCAGCTGCAAGAACGACTGAGCTTTGCCAAAGCTTGTGAAGCTGAGCGAGCCGAGGAAAAGAGACAGGAGATCATCACTCACAAAACCCTGCGCTTGCAACAAATATCTGAAAAACTCGAAGAAATCGAGTATGAACGACAAGAACGCAGGCGAAAGCGACACGAGGCTTCACGCGGTGTCACAAGCAGTCGATTTTCTTCAGTCGCATCCGATGACGCAAACCGAGCTTTTGAACGAGAAACCGTTGATCCGATTTTGAAAGAAATGCAGGAAAGGCTCATAGCAAAAAGGGCGTTGCGAGTCGCAGCCAAAAACGAACTTGCTCAGAAGAAAAGAAGTGGCAACATTTCGTCATTTACCCGGAAGAAGTTGGAACCTCCAGGAATGGATGCAGATTTGGGACAACACGCGGATTTGGAAGGCATCGCAGTTTTAAAGAGTTCCACCAGAATCGGGAAATTAGCAAACGTAGACGAAGCTGATGATTTGGATAGTCACCAGCTCCACCTGCGCGGAATTTTGCAAGAAGAAAAGAAGAAGCTCTTACATGAGCTTGAAACTGCTGCGTTGTGTAATGAAACCGCAGCCCTCAATTCAAAAGTTATCTCATATGAACTCAAAACAGTGACATTCGTTGACCAGTGAAATAAACAGCCGATTTTCTTTATTAAACTTGAAGAACCAAGCGTTTGCATTAATTAAACGACTCAAATTAATGCAAAGGGTTTGAAAACGATCTTCTACCGGGACTACCATCATTTCTGTGACACGTGCTCGAAGTTGCCAATTCAACTAGGGCGGCAGATGCGCGACGCTCCCTGGAGATGGCGCTGTCCTCGTTGCGAAGATCAATTCCCAAAAACTTGAGCACAGCCAGAGAGTTGAACAAAGTAGGATGCAATGCTATGAAATTGAGAAGAGTTGAAAACGCATTCATTCTTGAAGAGACAATAGCCGGATCGAATCGACCTTGGGGCTCACGTCAGAACGGGCACAATCGCCACAATAATTTATTAGGTTACCGAAAAATGTTCGTTTTGGAAACGGAGGCCAACTAAAAATTCTGTCCTGATACGTTTTTGTCAATTCAAGGAAAAGTTCACGGAATTCGGCGTATCTCCGGTCAAATATTATTTCAAATGGATAATCATTGTCAAACGGATAAATTTGTGGGCGAAGAATCTGCTGCAGTGTTCAACGGTTGATGAAGGGAGGGTGGGCAAAGAAAAAGAGAAACAAAACAGAAATAACCTTAAAAACCAGTGTGTACCTGGTATGCTCAAACCACAACCCATACGCTGTGAGGCTAGTAGAACCTGCAAATATGGGAGAAACCACTTGATCGCTTCTCAAAACCGTCCAATGAACGCCGTTTTTGAAGTACATAATCGGCACATCCTTCCAAATCGGGGTAAACGACTCTTTTGGTGGCGACATTAATCTCGCATCGAGTTGAGTTGATGTAGACGTATGAATTGTCTCGTTCGCGGCTGCTCGCCCATCCTCTCCTCGCGTTTGATCGGGATTCGCCAGGGATTTCTTTTTGGTCAAGTTGCAGATGAAAAATTCCACGACCTTCGACGGTTTGCGGACAACACTGCCTGCGTAAGAGCTAGCAGTTTCGGTATATTCCCTCCATCTCGATCCCGAAGAATTACGAATAGAAGTTGAAGAGCTGTCAAAAGTAAGACAATCTGAGGCTTTCGTTCTCGGCTTGACATTGTACGTCAAGCAATCTTTGTCGTCATCTTCAACCACACTATCGGCTTCACTGCTCGATACCTCGTCTAAATATTGCATCCATCCACAGCCGGGCGGTACCGAATCACTGCCACCATCATTTATTCCAGACTCAGTTCCTATGCAACTAATTTTATTTCTTCTCGGAAGTTGAAACTCGACGTGCTGGCCTTCGATCTTAGAACTTTCGTCTCCCACGCTGCTGCTGGAGCTTTCCTGTTCAGTATCAAATTTCCGACCACGGTCCCTGGGAGTTCCCGCACGAGATGCATCTGTATCATCTACACAACTATATGCGTTGAGTCGCGAGCTGCCGTAATGGTGGAAAACGGCGTGGTAGCGACGACGGATTGAACCTCTCGGACGCATTACTGGAGATGAGACGCGTTTTGGTGGCTTCAGGAACTTCATGGTACAATTCTCAGATGCCGTTTGTTCCATGATCTGAATGTTTGGCGTCAAAGCTGACGCGGCAGCATTTGGAGTATATGGCTTAAACTGCGTGAGACTCAAGGTGTCCCGCAGATTGTCAACGGTGGTGACAATGCTGATTGGCGGAGCAAGAGCAACATCGGCATTCAACGGCAACACATCTGACGACTTTTGAGATATGGTTGGAAAAGCGTTGAATAGATCGGTGACGTAGTCAACGAAGGCAGTGGAAGTAATTGTGCTCGAGTTGAACGAGCTACTTCGGTTGGGGCGACAGACAATGTCCGGCGCAGTTGCCTGGTGCGCGACGGGATTCACCACCCCTCTTGTGGAATCCGACATCAAGTGGTACACGGTTGCGGGGGGTTGCGGGCGAAGGCGGTGGGATTGCTGGCCGTGGCGAGACAGACGAGCGACGCGGTGGCGCTGTCGGCGGTGGTCGCTCCAAACACGGGGGTACAAGAGACCGATCGACAGAGGGGCGTCGGACGCGTAGGACGACGCGGGCGACGCCAAATCGGCATCGTCGGACTGGTCGCTATCGCTGTCGGAGTCGCTGCCGCGCACAGAACCAGCACCCGTGCCGGAGCCGGCCTGCAGCGACGCGCTCAGGCGGCGGATCCCGCGCCACAACAGCGGCGGCGGCGACGCGGCCATCCCATGGACCGCGACCTGCATTGCCTTCTGTTCGGGTGCGTGATATCGACGAGTCGGTATCGTTTACTTGCTTCCGCGTCATGCAGCTTCTTCCTCCGTTTTATCGTGAATTCGATGAATTTCAGGGCCGATGAATTCGTGACATGAAGTCATAATCAAACGCGGCGGATTGAGTGGGTGGGTCGTCGACGTTATTCCCGACAAAACAAAATCTCCTTCGACAGTGCGCTTTGCTCCCACAACTGAAAGAAGTCCAAGTGCATGTGAGGTCAAAGGAAAATTCTGGTTGAGAAAAAAATTCATTCCCAATGAAATAATTCATTCACAAATAACAAAAGCTGCTTTCAATGCTCGCGATCATGAGGGTGGCCATGGCCATGCGAATATCTTTCATGACTTTCAGAATGAATTGCATGGTTTTCAGAGCTGACACTGCATTGTTGAGATTGAAATGCAGGAATTGACTCTGTCTGCCTTCCCAACTTGAAAGGCACAGCTTTTTTTGGATCAGTGCGCACCAGCGGGCTTGTATATTTTGCAACAGATCTGTCCACCATTTCCATCTCAACCGGCCTCGAGTTATCGGAATTGAGATGCGAGTTCGGACGGTGAAACTGATCTGAAGCATTTTCAAAGTCGTTTGGACAGCATAACTGCTCCTTGCAGCCATCGTCGTCACATTTGAGCAAGCAACCATCAGATTCTGCCACTTCTATAATGTCGTTTCCCGCATGACTCCCACCCAGCCGGAAATCAACAAACTCCGGTTGCACTGTGGTGCTATGCACACCACAGCCATGCAGCAGGCGCTTGATTGCCGCAGCGACTTCCATATACGGACGGGCAGACGTGCCCTCAGCCACGCGAACATGCACGCTGGCAACATTTCGACTGTCACTGAGTCCCCAGACATGCAACTCATGCACACCAACAACGCCGTCGATCGCAAGGATCTGCTCGCGTAGTCGCGTTACACTGATTGACGTTGGTACACCTTGGAGAAGGATAAACGAGGCACTGCGGACCAGAGGTGCCGCCGAGGATATGATGAGACCGGATATGAGAAGGGATATCGCCGGATCCATATAATATCGCCACGACCCACTGGCAAACATTATTATGAGAGACGAGACTATCACTCCAACAGAACCCAAAGCGTCTCCAAGAACATGCAAGAAGAGGCCGTGGATGTTCATATTACGATTTTCATGTCCTTGTCCGTTATGGTGGTGTGTATGCGCGGAGGGATGGTCAACGTGTTGAGAGTGCGTGTGATGAGCTTCATCGTCGTGATCATGACTGTGGTAGTCGTCAAATTTGTGGTCTGGATCTTTTACAGTAATGGCAGTTTCAGTTTCCAATTCTGAGTGATCCGAAGTGGATGAAATTGCAGACGAATTCGTGCCACTGCGAATTCTGTCCTCCGTCTCCCTAACAACAGCTCGCTGCTGTACAGAGTAGTGCATCATCGGGGAACGCGGCCGTGATTCGCTGGTGTGTGAGTGTTTGTGGTCGTGACGATCATCGTGTTTGAATGAGGACGACAGTGCAAGAAGCGGAGATGTAGTTGTCGCGGCATGCTCCGCACTGGGAACTTCCGGAATTTCATGATGAGAATGGGAGTGTGAGTGCCCATGACTGTGAGCTCCGTGGCTGTGGCCGTGGTCGCCGTGACCCCCAAATAGAACCATTCCCACAAGGTTCGTGAAGAGCCCAACGCAACCAACAATGAGCACAATATTAGGGTTCTCAATGACTGAGTCAGTCGAAATGAACGGGTCAGTTGGCAAGATTTAAAGCAGACAACGCCAGACCTTCTGGTTTGACGAAGCGTTGAATAGCATCTAGGACGATGGTGAAGCATAAGGCCAGTAAAAAGACAGCATTTGCAAAAGCTCCTAGAATCTCTGCGCGAAGGAAGCCGAATGTGAAGTTTGCCTGCCTTGTGCGTTGCTTTGCCAGCCTCATTGCATAGAAAGCTATGGCCAAGGCAAGAAGGTCTGAAAGCTAAACACGCCGCAGGATATATCAGCGAACTAATGCATTCAGATCGAAGTGAACTTGCCATGTGGAACGAATCAGCAATGAGGGCGATGGAGCCAGTGGAGTATCCGGCAATAATCTCCAGGAGGAACAATGCCAGTGTCAGAGCAGACACAAACATGATCTTGGCCTCGTGTGATAAGAAGTTGAGAGGGTTTTGCAGCCTCGCCATTGCTGCAGGGTGGGGTTCGTCGCGGAAGCCAAAAGATGAGAGACAGTGTTCTGTTTTTGGTAAGAAATTTCGACGTCAACCCATTCTTGCTGTTGTTGCCAACACGTCACAGCGTCCCCGAAGCCGCTGCTCTCGCCGCAAGCTTCGCACGCACCCAGTTGCGGTCGATTGGGATCTCTACTTTCTCCATCAGCGCCCCCAGCACTCCGACATTTTTGCCGCGGAGCGACACGATGTTGTTGTAGTAACCCGCGACATCAGCGTGGCCAAGCAGATCCCGGCGCATTATCTCGGTCTCTACAAGCGCGCCAATATCCACAAAGAAGTCCACCGCCGGTTTCCCGAACGCACCTGGAGCACCGTAGTAGCTAACCAGCCCACCGTCAGTCTCCACCGTCAGCCGGCGCAACTTCTTGTCTCGTCCCGCGTCAAAATGAAAGTTGCGACTGGGCTTTACAATCTCCCAAGCGACGCTATCAAACTTTTTTGCTGCGCGCATTTTGTTCAGCTCGTTCAACACAATAATGGCGGGAACGGCAACTGCAGCAGCCGTAATTAAAAGCAGCGGCAGTACCACGCCAAGAAAAACGGCCGATGAAAATAAAGCCACAAACCCAACAAACAATAGGGT
Organism: Entophlyctis luteolus; assembly: GCA_027604725.1. Lineage (NCBI taxonomy): Eukaryota > Fungi > Chytridiomycota > Chytridiomycetes > Chytridiales > Chytriomycetaceae > Entophlyctis > Entophlyctis luteolus. Next base: position 28,634 of record JADHYT010000233.1, read on the forward strand.
CGTCGCTGGAAGCAAAAATGAAAGCAGAGACGGAAAAAGCACAGATATGAGGCCTGGAAGGATCAGGAATGCAACGAAAACTTTGCCGATAGTAGAAAAAAATCTGTTGCTTGTTTTTGGCTTTGGTGGCGGCGGCAAGTACGTTGTAGTTGGTGCATCGGCTGAGATCGCAGCAGTTGTTAGACGGGCCGCGTGAACCCTTACAGCACCAGAAGATCGGGCGAAATCGTCGCTGCGCACGATATTGGCAGTACGGAAACCCAAGGAAGTTGGAGAACGGTACGACAAAGAAGTATGTGTTCGCGTAAGATTGGCAGCAGGCAGCATAGATATTGGATTTGGCGGACGACCCAGCAACGCGGATACTCCAACAGATGGTGCAATCATGCGTCCCAGGGGCGACAGAGCTAGTACCGCTTTGGGAGAGCGTCTGATGAATGCAGACGGTGAGAGCATTATGAGGTTCTGCGGAGATTCAATTTGTGTTTGCGGCTGACTTATTTCAGTCCACACTGCCTGAGCAGCCTGTGCTGCTTCTCGTGGGGCGAATACTCTAACGCGTACGATCTTATCTGTCGGATACCTCGCCGAACCCATCACGTTAAGAAGAAAGGCACCGTCTGTTCCGACAGGATAAACATATCTGAGGGATTCGTCTTTATCCAGAGAAATCAATCTATTCAACAGGATTCGAATTTCAGCAGAAGACTGTGGTCCACAGTCTTGTGCAACTCTTAGAATGGCTTCTACCCCTATGCAACAATTGTTTGGCTTTCCGTTCAACTCAATGGGATGTCTATTTGGTCGATGTCGGACACTCGCAATGTCGTTTCTGGGTAAACACCGATGGGGGTTTTAAGATCGGAAGTATTGCAGTAGGTCGATGTCCCATCAATTCCTGTTAGCACCCCAGAAACAACCGTCCTGCGGAAGTTTATCAGCACTGAGAGGCAACACGAACGAAACTCGCGTAGAGATTACTTTTCAGCGAGGTAAAATGTTGCCTGCGGCCGTTTGGCGGCAACCGCAAGCCAGAATCGAAGATAAGTTTCGCGCAGTTGTCCGAGCCGTTCCTTGTCGCCATCCATTTCCGATTAAATATCCAAGTCCACCTTCCAAAGCGCCACCTAACACAAAATTTTCCGTCGTGCATGAAACGGGCTGTTGCTCTGACGCAGGCCCTCCAAATAAAAAGGGTGTGTGCGAAGCTTGTTGGTCTCTTTTTTGCTATTGAGTCTGTTTTGAGATTTGTTATGCAGGAGTGCGTCGCCAACTTGAATACGCTTGAGCACATTTGCCCCAGCATTTGGATAACCTTACGGCTGTGCTTGGATATATGAACGAAAATGTTGTATGCAAGCTCCGCCCTTCAGCAAATCGCTAAGACAACATCCAAGGTTTTCACAGCGACAACTTGGCGGAGTCGATTTCAGATGCGACTGACGATCTTAAAAGATTGCTGTAGTTTTGAGAACTTCGATAACATGTTTTTTCTTTTATTTAAATTTTAAATTCCTTCTGGAATTTACGCACTCTGAACACCCTGTCAAGTCAGAATGAAACGATGATATCTGGATTAATGAATGAACCAAATTGGTTTATCGGGACAGCGTCTTCAGCCACGAGCCACATCGAAACAATGCAACCGCAATTTCAATTGAAACTGTCTGTCACGAACAAGTTTGTATCGTCCATTTCAGCAGGCTGCGTCATCATATTTATCGACGGACAATTTCATCTGGGAATGTCAAGTATTGTCGAGGCAGTGAATCTTGCAACGTATCGCTGCGACCTCAACCTACTCCATGCAGGATCCAATCGGTTGCGAAGGAAGTCTTACGTTTTCAGTGAAAGTTTCTTCATCAGCGCTGATTCTCGATAGGCGCCCTGAAGTAGCTGCTTCTTCGAAGAGTAGTTTCGAAAAAAAAACAAAAAAACAAAAAAAAAACAAAAAACAAACAGAGTTCTGGGGGACGATATTGCAGGCTTTAGTTTCGGGATTCGTTCACCTCGATCACAGTGTTGCCGGTTTTAGAATTTACTTCTAAGAGATTCAAGTTCAATTGCCAGACTGTTCAGGAGAAGAAGTGGATTCGAAACCATAACCCGAGACTTGTACGTATTGTTGTCATGAGATTTCCAGAGTTAATAGTTGAACCAGATGCAAGTTTGGGGGAAATTCTGTCAGCCTTAAGATATCCGAGGTGTGAGGAAGTTCCTTTCGTCCCAAAGCCCAATTGAATTGGAATATTGAGAGATTGAGCTGGAAATTACTTCTCTCATGTTCATTTACTACTTTCAGGGATAGGAACGAACTAAGTACACGCAGTGACTCTGCTTCTACGGGTTGACTGCAAATGTATCCAGGGATTAGGGCACAGGAATCAGTCTCACGGTGCAAGCGAGCCCTGAGCAGGTCGATGGTCCTGATGGAGTTGAGTCAGTTTTGGCTGTGGGTATGGGGATTCTGCGTGTACCGGGTGGAGACGCGCGAGCGCCGCGCAGATCGCGAATTGCCGCATGTCCCGCTGCAAAGCTCGAAGGCAATGGACTGGTGAGCTGGGAGAGAGAACTTGCGGACGTTCGCGGCCTGACATTTGGAGGCAACGCGCGAGCCAATCATTTTTGCCCCCCTTCACCAATCAGCGGCGGAGAAAGCCACACGCAAAAGCACACGTGATGGGAGCTGGCAAGCGGTACACCACGGTTCGCGCCGGCTGAGCAATTCCCAGCGAACACACCCGGACTGGCACTCATCGCGCTGCTTGCGGTGTAATCACTCCCGTTATCAAGCCTAATCACAATCATAAAGACCGCCAGCGCCCCAATGTTACGGCCAGAAATATCTTTTCCCAAAAATGAAAATCACCGGTTTCAAGACTCACGACGTTCGCTTCCCGACGTCGCTGCACAAGGATGGTTCCGACGCTATGAACAAGGAGTAAGTGCCGGAAAATCGCACTGTTTTGCGACCAATTGACGTGTCCCTCTCTCCAGCTCTGACTACTCGGCCGCTGTTATTATTCTTCAAACTGACGGCGAGCTGGAAGGCCACGGTCTCACTTTCACCCTCGGCAGAGGAAATGAAATCTGTGAAGTAGCTATTCAGGCCATTGCGCCAAAGCTCGTTGGCCTAACGGTTGAGGACCTTATCGCCGACATGGGCAAGACTTGGAAGCTGCTCACTTACGACTCGCAGCTGAGATGGATCGGTCCCGAGAAGGGAGCCATCCACCTTGCCGTAAGTAGTTTCAAAATATTACAAAATGATATGGCTTTGGTTGACTTATGTGTTTCGCATAGACTGCTGCTGTTGTCAACGCAGTGTGGGACCTGTACGCCAAAATCGAGAAGAAGCCCCTCTGGCGTCTGATTTCCGACTTTACCCCCGAGCAGTTGGTGTCCATTATCGACTTCCGCTACATCGACGATGCTCTTACTCCCGAGGAGGCGCTGGCCATTTTGAAGGCGCAGGAGCCGACCAAGGCTGCAAGAATCGCCGAGATGGAGCAGAACGGTTTCCCTGCTTACACCACTTCCGCTGGTTGGCTCGGTTACTCCGACGAGAAAGTCCGTGCCCTGTGTGAAGAGGCTCGCGACAAGTTCGGATTCTCCGTCTTCAAGCAAAAGGTCGGAGCAAACCAGGAGGACGACATCAAGCGTGCGCGTCTGATCCGCGAGGTTGTTGGATACGAAAACGCTACCCTGATGATGGATGCTAACCAAGTCTGGGGCGTTAAACAAGCCATCGACTGGATGCAGCCCCTTCTTGAATTCAAGCCAAAGTGGATTGAAGGTGAGACCAATTTTTATTCTGAATTTGTCATTTTTTTGTCATCTATTTTTGTCATGTCATCTAAACGACACGTTTAGAGCCCACTTCTCCCGATGACATCTTGGGCCATGCCGCCATCCGCAAGGCTTTGTACCCCGCCACCGGTGTTGCCACTGGTGAACACGTCCAGAACCGCATGATCTTCAAGCAGATGCTGCAAGCCAACGCAATTGACTTCGTGCAGATCGACTCTTGCCGTCTTGGTGGAGTCAACGAAGTCGTTGCTGTCATGCTCCTTGCCAAGAAATTCGGAAAGCCTGTTTGCCCTCACGCTGGCGGTGTTGGTCTGTGTGAGCACGTGCAGCACCTGTCTATCCTGGACTACGTCTGCATTGCGGGGGATCTTACTGACCGTGTCTGCGAATTCGTCGACCACCTGCACGAGCACTTCGTCGACCCCTGTGTCGTCAAGGGCGGAAAGTACATTGCCCCTTCCCTGCCGGGATACTCCACCCAGCTGCACGCTGACTCCATTACTCAGTGGAGCTGGCCCAACGGCCCATCATGGGTTCAGTTGAGGGCTGAGGGAAAGATTTGAGCTTTTTTTGAGGGGTTTTCTTCAATAAAGAAAAATAAGCAATTCCATTTCTTTCGGGGCCGAAACTCACGTGCTGTCGTTGCATTTAATAAGAGGTGTTACAGGCTCGTCAAAGGGAATACGGTCGAGATCAGTGCCTCTCTCGGCATATTTTTTTTGGTTAGTATGAATGAGGTGGCGTATTTCACTTATTTGCGTTACTCTGTTGGCTTTCGCGTTCTCGAGGTTTGACATTTCGAGCAAGGCCAAACCTCGAGAACGCGAAAGCTAAGATTCATGCAAGGATGGTAACAAGACTTTCAAATTACAAACTACGTTTGATCATAGAAGCGTCGGCACAAAATTTTGGTTGTTTATGCAACCTTTTTTTTTTCTTTTTTCTTTTTGCTTGCTGAGAACAATAATAATAAAGACGTAATAGGAGAGTTCAACGAAGTTATACCGCATTCACACTTTATCGACCTTGATTTGGTTTTTATCCACACCGTCAAAGAGTTCGTCAATTTCTTCCAATCCCACCCCACGCGTTTCGGGATAGAAACAAATGACGATAGCCAACAGAATGTTAAGAACGGTAAAGAAGAAAAAGACGTTGAACGACCATGCAGAGAACATGATCGGGAAGATCTGGCCCAGAATCAGCGACGCAATGTTCTGCGTCTGCGAAGCAATTCCAACGGCCTGTGCACGCACAACAATTGGGAACACTTCTCCCGTGTAGATCCACGTTGTGGCTCCCCATGTCGGCTTGTAGAAGAAGATGAACAGAAACAGAATCACGACAAGACCCACGCCAAGACTGTACGACTTCTTGTCCGCAGCAGTGTCGTACACAATCGCTGCAATGGCACTGCAGATGGCCATGCCGATTGCTCCACCCACAAAAAGCTTAATGCGACCCACACGGTCCACAAAGATAGTGGAGTTGAGAGTGAAAATGATGCCGAACACTGCACTGCACACGTTGATGATGGACACTGTGTTCTGATCGAAAATGGTCTTGTAAATCTGGGACGAGTAGTTGTTGAGCGAATTCTGTCCTGTGGCTTGCTGGCCAAAGTTGATGAGCATGACCATCAGAAGACGCTTGGCAATGTTCCACTTAGTGAAGATGATCTTGTAGGCCGCAAAGGTTCCAGGGTTGGTGGCACGGTCGCGCTCAATCACTTCGATCATCTCTTCCACCTCCACATCGACGTCCTCTTCAGCCCGAATTTTGGCCAGGATTTTGCGCGCATCGTCGTGACGGCCCTTCAGCACCATCCACCGTGGTGACTCGGGGCAAAAGCCGATGCACGCGAGAAATATCACGGGCGCGGCAACCTGGCACAAAATGACCCAGCGCCATTGCCAGTTTCCAAGCCACGGCTCGTTGGTGGTAATCAGACCAACAACATACGACAGCAAGGCGCCCACGGAGTAGAACAGCTGCCACAGCGACATCATGGTTCCACGGATCTCCTTGGGCGCAAGCTCGCCGAGGTAGATGGGGCCAACGGGAAGCATCAGACCTTGGCCAAGACCAATACCGAAGCGTCCAACAATGTGAGTGGTGTAGTCAGGTGCAAACGTCTGAACGAAGGTGAATCCGATCACAAACAGGCAGCCAATGGCCATTGGCAGTCTGCGGCCCCAGATGTCAGCAAGGAACGGCGCAACGAAGAATCCAGTGAAGATGGCGCCAACTATTTTATGGTTGCTGTTGAGAATGCGGAAGTCGGAAAACTTTTCATTACCAGTGTATCCTGTATTTACGTTACCCAGCACAGACGAGCACACCACAGTGACATTCTTGCTTGTGCACGACCCGTCTCCAAAGTAAGCATTCCATGTGGAAAATCCGTTAACAGTGTTAAATGTCGCTGTTCCCGCGCGGTCAGCCACTAAAAGCCGTCACAAGCCAAACTTACAAGCGTCATAACCATACATGAACATGCTCATGCTGGCAACAATGCAGACAAAGTACGCATATACAAGCTTCTTCAGCGGAATCCCCATAGTTGAAAGTAATTTTGGGTTTGTTTTTTCATGGAAATGCTTCTTATATATCTTCGGTTTTTCTGTAATCCTGAATGACAAATGGACAGTACTCCGCCAAGACACATGATTTCCCTTCATCCTTCATCGCCTTTGGTGATAACAGTATTTGTCGCGTCACTTACCTCCTCGTTGCGCGCATTTCAAGTCCACCAAATAACTGCAAAACGTCACCCCGACGCATGACGGAAGAATCCTTCAATCACTCCTCACCACGAAACGATATGGTTTCAGAACCAAACAATCATGCAGACTAACTGGTCTGAGAACCAAAAATTATCTTTAGTCTTCATGTTCTTCGCATGCTATCACTGAACGAGTTAAAGCCTCCCTGCACTGCAAAACCCGCCAGCAAATGCCGCGGGTAACCAATAAGGTGGCAACTGACAAAACGTCTGGGAAAACATTGTATTAACTGATCTTTTATTCAACATAGAAAGAACTGCCGGCAAGAACCGAAATCACGCCTTTTCAGCAGCAGTCTCAACCTTCTTGCCATCGAACAGTTCGTCAATTTCCTCGAGCGCAACACCACGGGTCTCTGGGTAGAAGGCAATGACAATCGCCAGCAGAATGTTGATCGCAGTGAAGAAGAAGAAGACGTTGAACGACCATGCAGAGAACATGATCGGGAAGATCTGGCCCAGAATCAGCGAAGCAATGTTCTGCGTCTGTGAAGCAATTCCGACGGCCTGTGCACGCACAACAATCGGGAACACTTCTCCCGTGTAGATCCACGTTGTGGCTCCCCATGTCGGCTTGTAGAAGAAGATGAACAGGAACAGAATCACGGCAAGACCAACACCGAGACTGTACGACTTGGTGTCAGATGCAGTGTCGTACACAATCGCTGCAAGGGCACTGCAGATGGCCATGCCGATTGCTCCGGCGATGAAGAGCTTGAT
>JADHYT010000234.1:0-35834 GCA_027604725.1 Entophlyctis luteolus
GACAGCAGTTTCAAACAACTCTATTCTTTTTCTGTTTAGATCTCACATGGAAATTAACACAGAAAAAGAAAACCAAACCTCTCTCAGAAACTGCCCACCTTATATACTTTTTCTCCTATCTGGCAAACATACTTTATATAATAGTTCTTTGTGCTGTTTTGAAGATTTGAGTTTTATTTAAGAGGTCAGTGACTCATTCAATTATCAATATGACCATTCAAGAAAAGATCTGTGTGCCTGAAGGCTGCACACATTGAGAAAGAGCAAAGGTGCTGGATGAACCATCGCTATACGTAAAAATGACAGTGTTGGTGCTAGCAAACGGAGCAGATCCTGCTTGGAACTGGTACCAGTCACCAGATGACACAGTTCCAGTAATTCCAGCCAGCGTTGCCCCAGACACAAGCTTTCCACTTGTGTTAAGCACTCCGAGCAATTTGTAGTATGCATTGCTGAATTCACTGGATGGTCTATAGAAACAGATTGGCTCTGTAGAGCTCGAAATCGGGTTGGAGGTGGTCAGTGAGAGGCTGCAGTTTACGAGGCCGGGCGGCGCGTTTGCCGTTGCGGCATTCCAGAGTGGGGCGATCATATCGGCGCCGCAGTCATGGGCGCCAATGTCGCAGGTGCTCGCAACGACAGCAAGAACGGAACTGTGTCCACAGTTGATCTGGAACATCTGGCCGCAAAACTTTGGTGCAAAGGCGAGAGTCCCCAATGCAGCTTGGTCGCCCAGTGCGAATGCGTAGTGCGTGTTTGCATAATTGGCCACGGGCAGAGAGCACCCACCTGCATCGCTCGCTGCGGCCCAGTATGACCCGCGTATGGACGGGGCAGTTGCTAGAACTGTTGTGGTGCCAGTAGTGGCTGGGTTTGTAGATGCTGAGAAGCTGGTGGCTGAAATGGCAGCAGTTTTGGTTGATGTCGACGTTTTAACCGAAGTCTTCGAACTGGCCGAAGCAGCTGCGATGGCGGTTGCAGCTTTGGAGGAGGATGATGATGAAGACGAGACCGGTAAGCACTGCGAGTAGTAGTCGTTGATACGCGTGCAGCCAGCGCCGGACGCGCAACACAACGAGCCCGTAAAGCCCGTTCCCCCGCATTGGGCGTACAGCGCACCGCAGGTCGTCGCGTGTACCGCAGTGGCGGCTGCAACAGCCACGACAGCGACAACTAGAGCGACCATTTGGCGTATCGTTTCCTTTGTTTTTGTTTATGTTTTTGCTTTTTGTTGTCGGGCGTCAGGTGATGCGCAATTTCTGCGAATTGTTTCAACTTGGAACAAAATACGACAATGTTTGGCGCCCTTTCCTTTCACGCTGTTCTGCTACGCATTTTGTTGTCTCCCACCATGCTCGAATCAGTGCCAAGTTCCACCGTGTTCAATTCGCGTTTCGTGCCATGAACTGAAAATGCCAATTTCGACGTTATTTCAAGAATGCCGGCGGCTCCCAGGAACCAGCAGACCGAGCTGACCGAACGACCCCCACGCCTTTCCAGCGCCGCCGCATCGCTTGCACACCCAGTGAATGCATATGTGCCCCACGATCCTTACTCTCCAGTGCCCTCGTTTCAGACCAATATGCGCCAAACCCTGACACGAGCAACGATGCTCCCGCAGGTGCAGCCGCAAGAGCAAATGCCATTCTCTGCAAAGAGCGAGTTCGAATCGGCTCTGGGCGATCCAAAGGCTTCGATGCGGAAAAACTTGAAGATTGGCCTTACTGTAGTGGCTTTTGTAATGATTGTAGGAATAGTGGTGTTTTTGGCGCTTGTGGTTCCGCGTGTGTTACATGGAATGTGAATGTGTGATGTGTGAGGCTCGGATGTTTATTTATAATGCGATCGTTGGTGGATGGTTGAATGCGTTGTTGAATTTCACTCTTTGATTGGCTGAAGCAGGTGGAAAAAATATACATAAATTTCATTGATTTTGAAACTCCGGCTGCGCCGATTCACACTGCAGTCCGTCAATGGAGTCGCTTATCACTCGACCGACGCCTGCAGCCAGCTCGAGGCAGAGCTCGCGCCCAATGACACCGCGCACGCCGGTCCCGAAGCGACCGTCTCCTCTCTCGCGTGAATACGACTACGAAACCTTCGGCCCACCGTCGCCGACAAAACGCCTTCCATTTCTGTCGAAGCGGATCATCGCAATTGCAGTTGGGATCGTTGCCGCACTAATTGTTGCTGTGGTAATCGGCGTCGTTCTCCGGAACGCCAGCACCTCCTCCGTCACTGCCACCGCCGATGCGAACGTTGCTGCTACGACTGCATCGAATTCATCAATCACCTCACAGATCCCAAAACTGACGAGCGAAACGACGTTCACAATATTGTCGACATCATCCGACGAGGTCTCTACGACCGCTACCGGTAAGCGTCACTGCGGCTTTCTTGCAATTCTGATTTCCCGCAGACGCTCCCCCGAGCTCCGCTGCAGAAGCAGTCGTGGATGTGGTTCCCACCTCTGCACAAATATCGACAGTTGCTGATCTGGTATCAACGACGAATGTTGCCTTGCAGCCGTCTGCGGCTGATACGGTCACAACTGTAGTAGTTACAGGTTGGTTTTCAAATTCCGGTACAACAGTCTAAGGAGCTGCTTTTCCGACAATTTCTGCCCTTCGCCTTTCCGTTTATTATCAATTGCATTGCATCCCTTCCTTTTTTGTTGCCATCGCTTTTTAACAATACCTCCGCAGCTGCCGCTGTCACTACTGCAGAACCATCTATTCAATCAACAACTTCGTCTTTACTGCTGACGTCTACCGGAGTGCGGGCAACTTGGTGGGCGTCGACGTCGGACGTTGGCGGTTGCCAACTGCCGACTGCCACTTATTCTTCCGGGTTTACTGGCGCGATTGCCCTCGGCGATATCAGCACGCTTGGGCAACTGTCATACACAGCAGGGTACTGTGGACAGGTGTTCCAGATCGACTGCGGCAACGGCGCAGTCAATGCGGTGGTTGCCAGCACCTGCAACCTTGGGCAGGGAAACTGTGGCATTGACATGATCACATCCACGTGGAACGCGGCCACGGCGAATGCAGCGTTCGGCTCGACGTCATGCTCGGTGTCGCTCACGTCGGCGAACCCGCTTCCGGGCACCGACGCCGTGTGCTACTACCGTCCCACCAGCGACTTTGCAAACGCATACTACAAGCTGTTGGGTGTTCTGAACACCAGCGGGCGGCTTGTTGCGTCCGCGGCTCTCGACGGCATCGCTGGCTCGGTGTCGTCGGGCGACTGGTATCAGTTCCAAGCAGGAGCGAGCCCCTTCAGCGACGCGAGCGTGCTGGTTTTCACGTACACGGACGGGTCGTCGAGCACGTTCGCATTATCGGCATGCGCGCAGCCGTCCGGTGTGCAAGTTTTTTCGTAAGCTGAGACTTGCACATAGCTGTCTGTCTTTTCATTTATAATAAAGTCAAATCATTAGTTCTATTTGTGGCAAGAGTGTTGTAGATTGGCCTGCTTGGGGTGTGCCGTCCAACAAGGATCTCTTGGCAACACGTGACGAGGGAGATGGGAATGTTTTTTGGGGTAATCAGCGAAGGCTGATTAAACTTTCTCGTGATACGCAACACCAAAACATGGCTCGAAGCCACCCAGAGCGGAAGTCCTCTCGCCGTGAAGAGATTCGGAGCGTGTCTGAAAAAGGCATGGATGACTCTTTCCTCGGTTCGCCGGAACCCAGGCAAATTCCGTCACTGCGAATTTTCGCTATTGGCGGTGCCGTTGTCATTGCGATCGCGCTTGCCATTGCCATCGGGGTCATTCTTCGCAACGCAAAGTCTGCGACAGATGTACTGGCTTCGGGATCCACTGCAACCTCGTCGGGGACGGCTCAGTCCGCCGACTCTGTCGAAATGGTCACCGTATCAGAGGCCACCGCCGGCGCAACTTCTCAGACTACTTTCTGTAAGCGATTTCCACCTTTGAATCCATGAATCCTGACATTTTATCGCAGCTTCGGCAATTGCAATGGATTGTTAGTTCCCTTCATTAATTTTCATACTTGTCGTGATATCACTAATAATTTTCACAGCAAATCCAACGGCAGCAACCACAATGGACGCTGTTACAGACTCCGCCATTTCTTCTGTGGCCAATCCCGCCACTACAGATTCCGGTTCGCCGCTGTTTTCCAAAGACTTTGCAGTTCTCTTATTACATGCACAGGAAGCGGGCAGTCGGTATCATCTGTCGTGTTGACCTCCACTGGAGTACAGGCAACTTGGTGGGCGTCAACATCAGATGCTGGTGGTTGCCAACTGCCGACGGCCACTTATTCTTCCGGGTTTACTGGCGCGATTGCCCTCGGCGATATCAGCACGCTTGGGCAACTGTCATACACAGCAGGGTACTGTGGACAGGTGTTCCAGATCGACTGCGGCAGCGGCGCAGTCAATGCGGTGGTTGCCAGCACTTGTAACCTTGGGCAAGGAAACTGTGGCATTGACATGATCACATCCACGTGGAACGCGGCCACAGCGAATGCAGCGTTCGGCTCGACTTCATGCTCGGTGTCGCTCACGTCGGCGAACCCGCTTCCGGGCACCGACGCCGTGTGCTACTACCGTCCCACCAGCGACTTTGCAAACGCATACTACAAGCTGTTGGGTGTTCTGAACACCAGCGGGCGGCTTGTTGCGTCCGCGACTCTCGACGGCATCGCTGGCTCGGTGTCGTCGGGCGACTGGTATCAGTTCCAAGCAGGAGCGAACCCCTTCAGCGACGCGAGCGTGCTGATCTTCACGTACACGGACGGGTCGTCGAGCACGTTCGCATTATCCGCTTGCGCGCAGCCGTCCGGCGTGCAAATCTTTTCGTGAGCCTGGTTGTAGCTGCACCGACTCCGTAGCAAATGCGTTGGTGGGCGGAAGAGGCGTTCGTTTAACTCTATATAAAATAAATCTTTCTTGTGCCAACAACCATCACATCCCGCTGACAATCAGCAGGAGAAGCAATGCACTAACAAGGCTCTTTCCGAGCTCGGCGCTGGAGCAAGATGGATTGTATGTGCTCGTTGAAAGGCTTTGCGTGGGGATGGCAGTGGCGTTCCAGGATATCGAAAAGTTGAAGCTCACGTCCCCTGAAACGCTCTGCCCGCCAAGGACAATGACGTCGCCAAGAAGAAACTCCCACACATGGCTTTTTGCGGACGAACAATAATTGGTGACTTCAAGTTGCTCCCGCAGTGTTACCGCCGGAAGCGTCTTGTCATAGTTCGGAAGAGCGGATTTCGAACAATACGGCGTTGGAGGGTCGAAGGCTATAAACAAACTTGTCTCTTCAGTTACTGCCGGGTTTTGGATGCTGGACAGGTAAACCATGACGCTGTCCAGCGGTGGGCTTGAGATGGTGAACAATGCGCAGGGCGAGGCACTAGAGAGGACAAATTCGTAGCTGGTGTCCGAAGGAAGGGACACGGGATGCCATCGGGTTTATTGCGTTTGACTGGTGAGATTTTTGGATTGATTTAGTTTCTTTTGATTGGCAACTGACATCTGGCTTCCGCCCAGATAGTGAAATTCAATTTCCGCGAGTTTACTGGCGCGGTGGATCAGGTTCCGCCACAGTTTACCACTTTGTTCCACGAGTTCCTCACGTTCTTCTGGATGAAGGAGTCGAAGTAAATGACAACCAAAGGACTCAATGCGCATGATATCTGGTAAAAAAATGCAGCAAAAAAGTCGAAAATAGGAGTTGCTTCCGTGCCGGAAAACACTTCCACCAGCAGCACTTTGACAAAAAGGAAATTGTTAGCAGGCGCGGCCCGCCCAACCCAAAAACTTGGTTCAGCACTCAACTGATGACGTACGGAAACCACCACACAAAATACGGCGCGACAATGAACAAGCTTTGGCGAAATAGAACCGCTTCGCCGTCGTCGGTGTTTTCGCTGATCCCGGACTTGTTGCTCATTTTTGTCAAGTGCCGGACCTCATTGTTCACCGACCGCAAATGCAAGAATATCTTCACGTACGAGAACACTGCGCAGAGCAACATGCACGACGCTAGCAGTATACATGCGGCTGTGAGCCCGATCGACCGGCTCCAGCTGAGGAAGCAGTACGTGCGGCTGCTGCGGAGCAGGTAGACCCCGGACCCGGCAAACGGCGTCGCCGCCAGTGCCGCGCATACTGTAGTCATGGCCGCCATGTACACGGTGGCAGCGTAGCTACGCCGCGAGCGCGCAGCACGTGCAAGCACCCCGCCATTGCACGTGATTGCGTACCGGAATATCGCGATTCCGCCGCACGCGGTGATTGACGACAGCGCCGCCCACAGCGTCACGGCGCCGTGCACCTGGCAGTACAGCGGTGCCGGCACGCCCGTGAAGTCCGCGCCCGCGAACAGACTGCCGTGCAGCACAAGATGCATTGTCGTCCCCGCGAAATCAAACGCGCTGCGCCAGAACGTCAGGAACGTCGGCGCCGGCAGCGTCTGCGCGCGCGCCGCGTTCGTGGCTAGTATCACTCCGTTGAACAAGGTTGAAAGTGCCGACACCGTGACTTGGAGGCCCAGAAAGATCGCGTCCGCCATTGTTGTTTTTTTGGTTGGTTTTTTTTTTTTTTTCGTTTCCTGCTGAAATCGCATCGCGAAAACTTTTTCTCTTGCACAGTTTTGTATATTGACTCCCATTTGCGAGTTCAAAAATTCTTCGCGGCGTGCGACGGAATCGCAACATTTCATTGACAGGCAGCTGACTGCGACGACACCGTGTTTCATCGAACCCTCATTTGCAACGTTGGCTGTAGCCGCACCGAATTTGCAGCAACAGCGTTGGTGAGTACATGGTCCGTGATATTTCAAGAGCCGTTCGTTTAACTTTATAGTAAAATAATCTTTCTTGTGCCAACAACCATCAAATCCCGCTGACAATCAGCAGGAGGAGCAAGGCACCAACAAGACTCTTTCCGAGCTCGGCGCTGGAGCAAGACGGATTGTATGTGCTCGTTGGGAGGCGTTGCGTGGGGATGGCAGTGGCGTTCCAGGATATCGAAAAGTTGAAGCTCACGTCTCCTGAAACGCTCTGCCCCCCGAAGAGAATGATGTCGTCAAGAAGAAACTCCCATACATGGCTTTTTGCGGATGGACAATAATTGGTGTCTTCAAGTTGTTCCAGCAGTGTTACGGCCGGAAGCGACTGGTTGTACCCAGGAACAACCGTGCCAGCATAGGCTGGAAGAGCGGATTTCGAACAATACGGCGTTGGAGGGTCGAAGGCAAAAATCAACTTTGCCTCTACAGTTACTGCCGGGTTTTGGATGTGCGACAGGTAAAACATGACGCTGTCCAGCGGCGGGCTTGAGATGGTGAACAATGCACAGGGCGAGGCACTAGAGAGGGCAAATTCGTAGTTGGTGTCCGAAGGAAGGGACACGGGGGATGCCATCGGGTGTGTTGGGTTTGATTGGTGAGATTTTCTGATTGATTTAGTTTCTTTTGATTGGCAACTGACATCTGGCTTCCGCCCAGATAGTGAAATGCAATTTCGGCGAGTTTACTTGAGTTTTTGGTCTTTCCGGGCGCAGTGGATCAGGTTCTGCTACAGTGTTCCACTGCGCCCCACAACGGAGATCCCGAAAGTTGCAGAGTCGCAAAACTGTTCTTGTTCAAAGGGTTATTGTATTGATGCATTCGTTAGGCTCGGACATTCTTCGCTGTGGTTGGTTCGAAATGCTAAACGCGCTGCGCTGCGTGTCATTGCATTGTGCTTTTTTACGAAGAAACGATTTTCAGTTCGAAAGCTCCCAATTCGGCTTATGTAGGACCATCCAATTTCACGAACGAATAACTCCACGATCCACCAACAAAGTTAGAAGGACCTGTGCCAGAGGTGACGCAGTTTGACTCATGAGCAGAAAAGCACATTTTTTTTCATTTTCGTGGTGTGTGAGTCACATCGAAGAACCCTGACGCATGGCACGCGCGCAAAAAGAGGACAAGCACAAAAGCACGACGCGCGGGACAAAAGTTAGACGTAAAAAAAAACAACAATACCCAACGACATGAACGCACAAGACAAACAACAACAATCCAATCTGGTGGACTTTGCACATCCGGGCATCGCGCGCGACCAGCTGAACCACACGTCGAATGTACAGGAGCTGGCGGACGCACCAGCGCGGATCGTAGCGGCGGGCCCGGTTGCGGAAGACATGTGAGTACTCTCCCTATCTCTGTCTCTCTATCTCTCTCGCTCTCGCCTCTCTGTCTATCTCGCCCTGCCAGGAACTCACTGCATCACGCAGGTATCCGGCGGGAATACGGGCGATCGAGAATTTGGGCACACGGGCGCAAGTGGACCAACTGCGTCAGGCAGAGGGACGGAGTTGACGATGATGGCGGTGGGAAGGGTTTTTTGAGGGAATAAAAAACCCAATCTGAAAACCGTTCACGTCGCACGGTCTGTTGAAATGAGCCAATGACAGAATGCGGCAGCACAGGTGCTTGTTTCACGAACACGTGCAGCAGCTTTCAGGATGGATGTGAGAGGTGGGTGATAAAGGCAGTGTTGGATTGTTGGTGGGAGGACTCGTGGGCCAGCGGTGGGTTCTGGATGGACGGGCAGTGAGCGCAGGCAGTGCTCGCATTGTTGGCGGTGTTGGCAGTGTTTTCGCGCAGGGCCAGTGCGTGCGTGCGTGAGCGAGCGTGCGTGGCCGTTCGTTGCTTGCCAAAACAACAGACGGGCACCCCGCAATATGCCCGCCCCTGCCGCCCACCCGCACGCACACGCACACGCACACGCACACACACACGCACATGCTCACAGCCCCGCTGCGGCCTGCGCCGCGCCGCCCCCCGTGAAGCCCGCCCGCGTCCTCGCCCGATGCATCCACGCTTTCCTGGCCGCGGCCACCGCCGCCGCCGCCGCCGCTGCTGCACGTCCGTCGCCCAACGCAGGCCTCACCGCTGTCTCCGCCCCCGCGGCGGGCGACCCAGCCTTCGAGTACATCCTGCGCATCATCCAGGCGACCACTGCCCCACCTGCCACCCTCATGCTGTCGCTGTTTCTGACCGACAAGATTCTCGACAAAATGGCCTCGCGTGGCGATGCGATGATGAAGGGCTTCTTCTACGAAAGCTCTGACGACGTTAGCCAAAAGTCTCTTGCCATCTGGAGTGTCGGAGTTATTCTCGGTAATTTGCCTTCTGGGGGCGTGGCGGGCGTGTTTTGTCCGGAAACTTTGGCTGAAATCTCGGCTCCCACCTTTTGTTATCTTTCCCAAATTATCCGAAAAAAACAAACAAAAAAAAAAAACAAAAAAAAAAAACAAACAGCCGACGCAGCACTCAATGATAACGCTTTCGCTGCAACTTCCTGGGCTCAGGTCACTGTGTTCAAAGAAGCTCGAGTTGTCGCCGCTTGGAAGAAATGGGCTGGCGATCTCCTTGACTGGAACTTTGATGTCAGCGAACAGGATCTGTTCAATGGCTTCCTTGAGCGCAATTCTGTCATTGTTGATTTATGCCAACTAGTGAGTGAATTCTGTTTCTTTTTTTCTTTTTTTTCTTCTTTTTTTGTTCTTGTTTGAATTTGAATTTAATATTTTTTTGCCTTCCGCTCTCTCTCTCTCTCTGCACTGTAAGCACGACGGAATTTATAACCAGATTGCCACAATCCGTTCGGCATACTATTGTCGGAAGGTCGATATTGACGACGAGCTTTCGCGCAAGCAACTTCCAATCTCAATGACTGCTCAATTTCGTGTCCAAATGCTCAAGCAGCGGCAGGAAAAAATGCAGCAAAATGAAGCGCAGTTACAGCAAGGGAAAATGCATTTGCAGCATACAGAACAACAACAACAGCAGCAACAACAAGAACAGCAGCAATTCATGCGTCAGCAGCGATCATCCCAGCCACAAAAACATTCTCGTTTGTCAGTCATCTCCCAGCGCCGGTCACTTCCGACTATTCCCCAATACCATTATCAAACACCATCTCCGGGCGCCAACGCTGGCGTCTCGCGAGTACCTCAGGGCTTGGCGTCTGCTCCCGGTCTGGTGGGAAATTCCAATCAAACACAACAACCTGCGTACGCACGACCCCCGCAGCCTCAACAGGCGATTTCTCTTCGTCACCGTGCCTCTGATGCGTTAGTTGGGTCTACAGCCGCCGCGCAATGCCGTTCTGTTACTTTCGAGCAAGGACGGCGGAACGCGTCCTTTGCGACGCACTCTTCCCCGTTCCGGCCCACCACCAGTACGGTGAACTCTGCTACAACGTCAAAAGTATATTCAAGTCTGTCTGGTGGATTCGGAAGCTTTCGACGCCCGCCGCTTTCTGCAAGATATTCGGCAGACAGTCTTTTAACATTGACCCCACGCACCACAGGGGGAGGAGGAGGAGGAGGAGGAGACATGTCGACGTTGCCCTCGCCTACATCTGCTGCCTCGTCGCTGCTTTTGCCGTCTAGCTCTGCAGATTTGGTCAGTGCTAGCACTTTGCGCACATTGCACAGCGAGATTGCGATTGACGAGGAGGAGGAAGAGGAATTTCTGGCTTGCGCGGCCATCGCGGCGCCGAAATGTGAAGCGGTTTATCAGCAACAACAACAACAGCAGCAACAGCAGCAGCAGCGCTCGCAGCCCAAAAGATTCCTCGACCACCAGGCGCAGCAGCAATTGCCAGCGGCAACAAAGTTTCTGGTTTCTTACGGAGACAGCAGCGCAGTGCCGTTGGCAGCGTCCCGGCATGCATGTGTTGCGCAATCATCGCTTCCAGCGGCGTCGACTGTCGCCAATGACGACACCGGCGAGGTCGCACCACAGCAGCAGCAGCAGCAGCAGCAGCAGCGACGTCCTGAAAGAGGCACGGTTCGCCAAGCAAAAGTGAACTTTGGCGCGACAGCAGCTAGCACGTGGGGAGCAGGTGCGTGGCGCGACTTGCCGCAAAAGAGTGTCTGGGGAAGGGCCGCATCTCCTGCAGGAGGAGCAGCAGCAGCAGTAGCAGCAGCAGCAGGCGGATGTCGCGGTGGGAGTACGGAGCTGAAACGCGTCTCGGCGGGTGGTACTGGTGGTGGTAGTGGCGGTGGTAGCGGTGGTGGAGTGGCGTGGATCAGCGGAGTTGCTAAGGGATGGGGGGGCAGCGGACGCGTGTTGTCGTCGGGTATGTTGTGAAGATTTTTTCTTGCGGTTGTGTGTTAGTTGCTTTTTTTTCTTCTTTTTTCTTTTTCTTTTGCTGCGTCGGTTGTTTTTTTTTTCAGTAGTTTTGTTTGGGTTTCTGCATGCTGTGCGATAGACGGAGGGTAGGGTCAAGGGAAGGGTCCAGGGTGCACGCGGGGTCTGGCGGACCAGAGAAAGTCTGTCAGGTTTTGTTTTTTTTTGTTTTTGTTTGTTTTTTTTTTTTCCTTTCCTCTTGGTAAATGTAGTTTGCTTCGCTCTGTGCGGTGTTCATGAATTGAAATGAATTGAATGAGTAAACATGTCTCTGAGAGCAGCTGACTGCGGGGGTGGAGAGGCGGGTGATGGAGGGGAAGTCAGTGTGCTGGAGTGGAGTGGTGAGAAGAGTGGTGGTGAGAGTGGGTGGTATGGATTGTGGGTGGTTGGAGTGAGAAGTAGAAGTGAGATTAGAGCATGACAAAAACCACAAAACGGGGCAAGTGCGGCGCAGGGCACCACAACAAAGTGAAGTGACACATGCGAATGAGAATGAGCCTCTCCTCGTCCAATCACACGCACACGCACTCGCACTCGCACTCGCACCACCACCAGAACAACCAGCACAACCACCACCACCACCACCACCACTTCTCGCCACCGTCCTCCACGCCCCCTTCTGCGCCCCTGTCGCCAGCACAGTCCTCGCCGCCCCCCCTGGCGCCCCTGCCGCGCGTCCACACCAACCAACCGCTGCTGCACGTCGACGTCGACGTCGCTGTCGCTGTCGCCGTCGCCGTCGCCGTGGACCGCAAGCTGGAGCGCTTATCGCAACTCGCCGCCACTGCCGCCATGGTGCCACCATCGGATACCACCGCGACTCTGCTCCCAACCGCCGCAGCCGCAGCCGCAGCCAGCACCACCACGCTGCGCATCTCCGTCAAGCAGCGCAACGGCAGCATCGCCACTATCACAACCGCGCCCGCAAAAGTCACGCGCGGCTTCGACGCCCCGGCCGCCTCGACTTCTTCGACCGCCGCCGGCGACTCCACCAGCATGACCGCCGCAGATCTGCTGCCCTGCAGCTCAGCGTATCCTCCGCAGCTGCTGGGCGTCGTCGCGGGCGGCTCGCGAACGGTGCGTGGGTTGTTTCTGTTGTTTTTATTATTTTTTTAAACTCGAAGCAATCTCTCCTTCGCTTCGCTGGCTTGTTTGTTCACCCCCTCCGTTTCTGTTATCTTGGTCCTAAAATTTCTAAAACCTGATCAACAAAATCCAATCAACGAACGACCGACTCCCACGTGCCACCCACCCACCCTCGCTTCCCCTCCCGGTCGGTGTCATTCATTGTCCCTTCCATCATCGATCAGTCGCCCGCGTCCCGTGTCGGTTCGCACGGGGCTTCCAACGCGCCGCTGTCTGCCTCCACTGCCTCCCCTGCTTCGCGCTCCAGTCTGGTCGATATGGCGTCTTCTGCTGGCGCCTGCGGAAACGGCGCTACTTCTGTGCCTGCGATCCCTGGCGTATTTGTACGTTTTGCTTCTGTTTTTTTTTTGTTGTTTTTTTTTTTTTGGTACTTCTATTGATAATCCCAAAAATCAGAACACCCGCCGAATATACTCCAATGTTTCCACGTCTTCAACTGCGTCACTGCAAACATTCTTTGGTGTCGGCGAAGGCCAAGTGCTGAAAGAGCGGCTGATGCGCGAGCAGGAACTCCGCGACCAGCAGCAACAAGCCCTGTGGATCGAACAGCAGCAAGCGCTCGTGCGCCAGCAACAGCGCCAGATGCAGCGGTCGCGTAACGCCCGTAAGCAGAAAGCGAGCTTCGCGATCGGCAACGCGAACGGCGATGCCGGCTTTGCGGGCGGCGATGGTGGCGATGACGATGACGACGACGACGACGACGATAACGCGGATTCCGCCATCGGCGACGACGGCGACGACCACGACGATGCCCAGCAACATTCTGCGGGTGGGACCGGCATTCGGTCCGTTTCGTCGCTCGCGAGCTTGAAGTCGCCCGAAAGCGGACTGCGGCTTTTTGGGTCGCTGGTGTCCGCCGGCTCCAATTCTCCGCATCTTCTCACTCGACGGACATTTCCTTCGGCCCCGTATCTCCCGCTGTATAGCCTGCCGAATCGACCGGATTCCCCTGCAGCCCCCGTCCGCGCTGGCGCCAAGTTGCTGCTCAACCCGAATCCGAACTCATCCTCTGCTGCGGACATTCCGAACCTTGCGCGAAACGCCGCAGGAAACTCGTCTACGGATACCGAAGGAATAAAGCCAACAGCTGCGGCAACAGGTGTTGGAGCCGATTCTGCGGCCCCCGTGGCAATCACTCGAGTGTCAGGCGGAAGTGGAGGAATCGACTCCAACACAAAGGCTGCGCCTCCGCAGCCTGCAGAAATCCAAGCGCCGCTGCACGGTACCCCCGCCACCGCAACGGCACCGCCATCCGACGCGGACCTGCAAGCTGCCGCCGCTGCTGCCCGTGCGCGCGGACACAACCTACCCCGCAATATCCCAGACTTCTACCGGCGCCTGCAAGATCTTCGCGCTGCGAATATCCGTCAGCTGGAAGCGCTTCGCATTCAGATCGACGGCTTGCGCGGGTCGCGCAATGGCGCAGACGTCGCCTACTACGAAAAAGAGATGCGTACTCTGGTGGAAGCTCTTCGCCGGGATGAGGCTGCGCTGGTCGATTTCGGACGCCGTGGTCTTGGGATCGACGGTATGATTAAAAATTTTTTCTTCTTTCTTGTACTCATTTCCATTATTAAAATTTGCAAAATTTCCCCCCTTCAAATTCAATTAGTAAACACGCTTTCCCTGATGCTGTCGAACCTCCCAATGTACGACCCGGCGCCGGGCAGTAGCAGTAGCAGTAGCGGCGGCGCACAGGCTTCGTCGTCATCCGCCGTTGGCGCACCGGCGACAGGTACGCACGCGCACCAATACCCAAACACGATGGACTTGATGCGCCGGACAAAGTCGTCTGCGCATTTGGCCACTGCGCCAGTCAACGGTGGCGGCGGCTGGTTGCGTACATCGCAGTCGCACCAGCGCATTCCTGCAGTCGCGGCCGCGGCCGCCTCCGCGTCCAGCAGCAGTGCGTTTATTCTGCCCGCGTCCACGGGTGCCGCTGCGGCCGTGGGACGCATGCGAACGCAGACTACCGCAACTGCGCGCATCGCGCTGTCGTCCGCGGCGGCCGCGGGAAACGGCGCCGGCGCCGGCAGCAGCAGCAGCAGCGGCAGTAGCGCCATATTTAGCACCGTCGGCAGGTTGCCCCAGGGCGCAGCTGGAGCTGGACTCGGCCGTGGTGGCGCCGGCAGCCGTGGCGTGACCGGGCTTGGAGTTGGCTTGTGAAATCGGGCGTAGGGGGCGGGGGGGTTTTGCAGCACGGTTTTTGGGTGGTGTGCTGACTTTATTTTATTTTGGTTTTTTCTCTTTTTTTTTTTTTATATTGTATTTGATATTTCTTCTTTTCGCGCAGTTTTTATTTGTGTTGTGGGGGGGCAGTGTATGATAGATGATGGGAAACTCGGCAGTCTTTTTGCCGATTTGGAAACGTACGGACAATTGCGGAATCTATTTCCGTTGATGCAAGCAACCCCGCCCCTCCCCCACACACACATACACAACATTACGACAGTAATCGACGCGCAGTCGGCGCAGCATCCGCGCACACGTTATTGCGCGCCCGTGCACTCAGCGGGATAGGACTTGGAAAAGTCGGATTTTGGAGGCACGGCATGTCAGTCGTACAGGCATTTTCAAAAGAAAAGAAAGATAGCTATGACCCAACATCACACCATAACACCTGCCTCCAGGAGTATGTATGTATATATGTGCCAATATCTGCAAGGACATCAGTTCCTGCAAACCTGCATGCACTGTTCACAGGCCTCCAAGGAGCGATCAAGATAGTCGTCCAGGTAAGTTTTGAAGTCAGTGAGCAGTCATGTGTTATTTTATTATAAATTGCCGGTAAACTCCATTGGTTTTTACCAGATGGCAATTTTTGAAAGACAGTTAGTTTGGATCTGATTCATAATAGTTTTCTGGTTGGTTCAAAGAAAGGGGGTTTGTTTCTCCGATCATCCCGATCGGGCCTTGTACGTCGTTTTTTTTTGGTTGCATTTGTATTTCAATCTGTTGTTGATTTCGCTTCAAGCAGATTTCTGCAAATTCCATCGTCCAACATTGGGCTCTTGATATGTATCCGGCAGATATCTGGGGTCTGCTACATCTGCCCGCCTCCTGTATTTTTCTTGCTGCTGTTGTTGCTGGTGTGGTATCCATCCTTTTGCGAGAAGCCAGTTGTGTCATTTGTCAACTCTTCTTAAAAAAGACATGGAAAAATCCGTGAAAGCTCTTTTTTTTTTTTTTTTCTATATTTATTTTTTTTTTTTCGATTTTCCTTTTTCCTTTTGACATTCTTGTGAAAAAAAAAAAATTGGGGACAGGAGGAACAAAAACGAAAATCATCCACCCACAGTTTTCCGCCACCCTACATAGCCGCTCCGCGCAGGAAAAGTAAGAGCTGCTCTGTACAAGGATCGAACTTGTGACCTTGGCGTTATTAGCACCACGCTCTAACCAGCTGAGCTAACAGAGCTGATGACCTAATTTTTAGCCGACACCTAGAGGAAGGTTCAACTGCACATATCTTGCAGAAACTTGCAATTCACAAGGCATCTTCAATATGTATATGGAGGCTCTGCCCACTTTTCTGATTGTTGTGTAGCACTGATGCTGGAAATACCACACCGTTTTCTTTCACTCTTGGAGTGTTTCCTGTTGTTTTTTTTTTTTTTTCCTGGAGGCTTGCAAGATGTATGCGAAAAAACAAAAAACCAAAAACTTGGCAAACAAGCCCAAGATGATCTTCGGTGTGTTTCGGTAAAACGTCTTGGACGCAAGACTTGCTCTTAATTTGGATGAGCTGTGCATTTGACCGCAGTAGATGAATATAAAAGAATGGTTCGTTCGCAAAACTCAAGTTGTTGTGATTCTGGCCTCGTTCCAAATATCTGGTCTAGTTTTGCATTCTTCTTTTTTATTATCGCAGATTAGCGTTTGATCTAGTCAGCAGTAGGCCGCCCGAATGTCGAAAGCTTGTTTTTCGCACGGCGCGCGCAGGCGTGCATCTAAATCAATGTTGTGAAAGCGAAAACTTCACACAATCTGCTTCCCCAGCCTACTTTTGAAAGTTCCATGTCAAGGTGATATCTGATTACTCTCGGCGACAAAGGGAAAACGGTTCCAGCTCACACAAAATAATTGGAAGATGCATTAATCTAGTTTATTTCTGATTTAAGGTGCTCCCGCGACTTTTTTTTTTTTTTTTTTGGATTCTTCGAAAGAAAATTTGCATTAAATTGTGGATTCAACCACGGGGGACTATTGCTGTCAATGTAGTAATTGCTTGCGATGATTTCGGAGTTGCTGACGTAGTTTCACTTGTAAATGCAAATTGCGAGGGTTCTGCAGTTGTCGACGTTGTCGAGGGTCCTGATGGGGGCATTGGGACAACAAACATCTCTACGGCAGATATCGTCGCAGTCGATTCCAAATAATCAGTTGGAACAGCTGTTGTTACTGCGGCCGTTGTTGTTGTTGTTGCTGTTGTTGTTGTTGTTTGAACCGCTGCCTGCAGCGTTGTTGTGGTTTGTGATTTTTTCGGCTCTTTTGTTGCGGCTTTCTTCGTGGTAAATTCAGATTCGGCGGACGGTGATGTTGTCGATGCTGTTGGCAATAAACTTGGTTGCAATTCTGGAGCAAAGGTCTCAACGATTGCTTCTTCCATTGTCGGTTCCCAATATTCAGTAGTAGCAGTTGAATAATCTGTTGTGTCTGATATCGCTGTTGCAATCGCGGTCGATGCCGCCTGTCCAGGATTCGCCATTGTTTCAGCATTGGTTGTATTTGACGAGCCCATTTCCACCCACCCCTCTTCCCCAGCCGTAGGCGCCATTGACATTCCGCCAGAACTGCTTCGAAGGGAACGATAAATCCCGAATGCTGCGAGAGGAGTGGCCACCACCAGAACTGCAATGACCGTTATCACAATCATGACAGTCCTCTTGCGCTGCTGCTGCTGAATTGGAGGGCCAAAAAGCAGTTCATCGTAGTCTGCCGCTTTCAAGTTCGTTTTTGCCTTTTGCATCGCCGGAAGTGTATTGAGGGGCAATTGGAAATGTCCAACACTTTTATGCTGTTTCTCGACATTTTTAAGCAAAATGAATTTCAGACTGATATGCCCAAGAGAATCGTGCACATGAAAATTGTGCACTTTAAAATCCTGCGCACCTTTTGTGGATATTCTACGGCCGCTTATCTAATTCTGGAATGCATGCTGCTTATATCCGTCCTGGATTCGTTATTCAGTCTGATGGGATGACCTTTGAATGGTCAGGAAAACATCCCACAAAATTTTTCATTTCGGCGCCCACTACGAAAATCCGATCCTGAAAAAACACCTCAACAGCATGCTGGGTCATGGAAATATCAGAACACAGATGAAAAAGATATCTATTCTGTGATCTGGTGTTTGCGTAATGGTGACGACAACGAATGGAACGAGACCGATCATACTTAATAATCAAATTAATTTTAATAAAGGGGACTGTTTGTTCAAAGCCCACGGCAATGCGGCAATGCGAATGGCGCACACTCCAGTTCTGAGAATTCGGACGGCAATATGACCGCTCTCCTTGTCTACGGAAGCGGCGAATTCTCCGTTGCAGGCGCCTCGCTGAATGGACCGCTATCACTATCGAGTTGCTCCACCGGCAATGGTTCAACAAGAAAGAAGTTCATAAAATATGAGGTTTTACATCGAAAATCCAACTACTTTTAACGAGGCTCCTATCTCCAGTGACGTGAAACACAGCAAAACGATCACATGCCATTCTTCAAATCGACCTTGGCTTCAATCACATCTGCGGTTCCAAACTTTTCATAAGCCGGTGCTTCGTTCGATCCAGCCAAAATATCCAAAAAGCTGAACATCGGCGCAAAGTTCTTTGTCGGGTGCAGATGATGCACTTCGTGATCAGCGGAGACCCATCTAGAGAACGGAACCGCCTTGTGGAACCACTGCAGAGGGCTGACAATATATAGCAGGGGATGATCCAGAAAACCAGAGTGGTTCACATTGAAGTCCATAATCAGCGTCATGGCAGGCAATACAAAGGTCCACAAATTGATGTTTCCTGCGGTTAGCCAAAGAGTGATAATTACCCACGCGCATAGGCCCGGTGTGGTAGCCAAGAGGTGCTCCAGGTATTCGGCCTTAGCTGTTAAGTAAACACGTACGGGAAGATCTTCATGGTGGCGCTTATGGATGTGCTTGTACAAGAAAGGGACCTTGTGGAACGTGCGATGTGCGAAAAAGAACCAGATATCAAAGCAGAGGAACGAAAGAATCGTGCTCAGAATAACATCCAGCGGTCGAAAGCTCAGATCCAGTTCGTTTTTGTTGAATGCCCGCAGCAAATGGGGTGCCAGAATAGCAAGGGCCGGAAAGACAACAACAAACAAAACCGCTGATATAAGCCAAGAAATGCCAAGTCAGCCCATGGACCAGAATTAACGGCCACTGCATGCACTCACTGTAATTCTCAAACAGGAAACGGCCCTTCTTGTTGATATCTCCGAGCGGTGTGCGACGCTTGAGGATCTTCTTGTGGAAATACAGGAAGTCAGTCCAGGCTTCGAGCCAGAACATATGAGCCAGGAAGAACACGCCAAATGCGGCGGATGCTGCAAGAGCGAGGGCAATGCTCGGCGCGGACAGGATGCCCTCGAACGATGGCAGCGCGGGAACGCTCATTGTCATGAAAGTTTCAAATGACTTCTACAAGCCCGGTGGCAGCAATTTCCCGGTTAACGCAATCCTTTGACATCCTTGTACGTCTCCATCTCCGCGAGGCACGAGGGGTGAATTAGTGGAACTCCTTGCATAGTGTACCTTTGATGAACATTTTGCTGCATTGCCTCATTGGGCTGGTTGAATGACTTCATGTGTCAACATGCCGAGAGTTTTTAGCCCCGCGCACAAGTGCCTGCTTTAATGCCAATATCTCGCTTAATTTAATGTTGTCCCCAACAGCTTCGAAGACTTGAAGACAAAAAGAAACAAGCTTGTTTCTTTTTGCCTTCAAGTCGTTCCTGAGTATTTGTGCATGCTGCTGTTTGCAACCCATGGGCCAAATCGTGCTTTTGATGACATTGAATCGGACGAGAACATCAATTCCTTGGAATTTTCAATAGGGGACCAGAACGTGAGTCTTTTCTTTTCAAGTAATTGGTAAATTCGAGCATTAAAGTATGATTTTGCATTTTCCCGAAGTGCCTGCGCTTTGCCTAGGTTTTACGCTGTACAAATCTGTTGCAACTTTGGCTGGTGCGGTCTAAGAAAACGACAATTTACAACACCGCCCAGTGGCCTTGCGCAGCGCTTCGGCGAATCTGTGGCAGCTTCGAGTTCTCTTTGTGTGGATAATCAATCAAACATCATGTATAAATCATTCATCCGCGGGCGGTACTTCCTCATCCAGCACGCGCACGAGCTTGACCCTGATTTCAGTACTCTCGTCTCCCCTCAAGACATCGGACACAAAAGTTGCTTCTACCTGCAACAGCACCATCTCCAATGCACCACGCAAGATACCACACAGAACATTTGAGTACCATAGTTGATCTCGTGCATCGTCTGGGAGTTCGACAAATTCGGCGAGAGGATTTTCTGTAAGAACTAGCGAAAACT
Organism: Entophlyctis luteolus; assembly: GCA_027604725.1. Classification (NCBI taxonomy): domain Eukaryota; kingdom Fungi; phylum Chytridiomycota; class Chytridiomycetes; order Chytridiales; family Chytriomycetaceae; genus Entophlyctis; species Entophlyctis luteolus. The sequence goes on from JADHYT010000234.1 coordinate 19,892, forward strand.
CTTTGTTGTCCGAAGACCAGTTTCCAACCAATGGAGATATACCGAGAAACATTTTGAAGCCTGTCTGTGGGGGCAGGAGGGATTAAATATCGCATCAAATTCGACAAAAACACCTGACCTTTGCAATGACGTCCGCAGTTTCCACAAAACTACCGCATTTCGGAAGGGAAGTCTTAGCGATAAATTCTTCGATAAGCCTTGTGCCGATGTTATAGCCCCTGCGAGCTGTTAGTGAGCGGTTCATCTTGAGCGTGAGCACAAGTCCAACATTTTCTCCAGCTGAATGTTGACCTCAGAATAGTCTTCGTAGTCTTTGACAAGAGTGCTGACTAGGGATCCGTAGGTGAGTGCAAACAGCTCGCCGTTCTAGGTTGGCGTTGAGGATCAGTACTTGAGCGACGCAACGGACACGCGCACAATCTTGTCAGTACGGCTGCGCCACACGTCATCGCCGGTCTGCTTCGCGCGAACGGCAGCGGGGACGGGCGGCTGTGAAGGGATGGCGGGAGAGCCTTGCATGTTGAATTCAAGACAAATGTCGAGCTGACACGGGCGATTCTACCTGCCTTTTGGAAAGACGCCGTCATAGTCGACCGTTGAGTATTATGCAGGATGTTTGAACTTGCTTCACAGCCGAGATTGATAAATTGCTACCGGCTGAAGGGGCCATGGTTTTATGAATGGACGTGGGTTTGACTGCGATGGCCTCTTCTCAGCGATGAGGCATTCACCTTATGCTGCATACACCAAAAACAAATTCCGTGAGCGAACAGTATCCGCTGCGGACTGCATTGCGGGACCGAAAGTTGGGACGCGTCCCTATCCCACGCCTGCATCATTGCCGTAGAAAGCCCACACTGCGATTACAGCAAACATTCTTGTCCTCTAGTTCTTCCCAGGCAGACGCGTTCCCATTCAAATTCCTCCCCAATATCTTAGACGTTATGAGGATGTGTAAATTAAAGATCGGTAATTTCTAATTCAAGGCTATTCAACTCTCCACATCCGACTCGCGTGATAATCTTGAAGCGCTTGGCATCTTCACACGGCAAGTTCACACAGCTTAGTTAAAACCAGAACCCTGGTAAAGGCTCAAGGTTTATACGAGACTTGGCCAGGATGGAAAAAACTGCGTGTTCTCCGATCAAAAAAGCACGGCCTTCTGATTTATATCGAGTTTCGAAGTAGTGATACAGCATAATGCAAAAGTTGCCGGTCGTGTAAAACTACTCGAGCTGTAATCTTCTGCTGTTGAAACACCTCAAAAATTCTGAAAGTAACTCCATCTTTTTGGGAACTCAAAACAAAAGACACTTCTACGAATAGAAAAAAAAATTGTTGATACGTAGCAAACCATTGAATTTAAGCATTTTGGCCCGAAGCTTCAGGTTTTCCTGAAGGTGCTGTTTGATCTTTGTTCTTTGCCTGCGTTTCTTTGTTGGGTCCCGCCCCGTTATTTGCCTCTTTATCGTTTGTCTTTCCATTTTCTGATTTAGCATTTCCTTCAGTCTCCGTGGCAACTCGCGATTTCTCAATGAAGTCTTGTGTGTCAATATCATCTTCAAATGCAAACAGCCCAAGAGATTGATACTGGCTGTGTTCGTAATTGCTTGAGCGTGCCGCATAGACTCTATAACCTCGTTCAATCAGCTCAATGTAATCAAGATGCGGAACAATCGGCCCAGTGCTTTCGTCTCTTAAAGAAATTAGATAGCCGTTTATTGGCACGAATGGCTTGTAGGAGCGAAGAAGTCGCACAAAGTGTTCCGAATATGGACTGGAATCCTCTTCTGACTTTTTGTATTTTTCAAGCGACAGTTTGTGATCTGCTTTATCTGGATCGTCAAGCATTTTCGCAAAGTAGTCAGTTTTGATGTCCATTTCTACTTCGCATACAACCAGACGCTCTTCGCGATGCTGTATTGCCGATAAGTTCAAGAGATTCGCAATCTTGCGATACCGAAGGAGCATGAAGCGCCTTAGTATATTGTCTGGGCATCCAAACTTGCATCCACATGGGAAATCAATCGCCACACGGTATTTTGGCGGATATAATGAGTCGCCCAAAAGTTCATTAATTTCAGTTTCAGTCACCAGCATATTGACCGGGGCTGTTGATCCCATAAAATATGTCCGCGCCGTTTCATCAGGATCGATTGAGCCAAGATAGCGAATAACGTCCTTGCGAAGAATTGAATCCGTGTCTGAAGCTGTTTCTTCCAGTCCCAAAATAGCGCGCACAATTTCTGCCAGGTTTTTGTCGCCTTCGCCAAACCGAATGACTGCCGCGTGAATGAATTTTGTAAGTTCTGTTGAATCCATTCCACGCTGCTCAAACTTAGAGCTAATCCCGTTTTCCCAGCGGTGCTGCAAGCATATCACGGACTTAAGTCTGAAAGTTTTATGGCCGTCGGATATTTCGGGACTTCCTACTACGAGTGAGAAGTTGGACAAAACGCGCATGTTTTTGCCTCGCCGCACATTTCCGAATGTTTCACCCAACCGTTTGCTGGGATCAAAATCAGCGATTGGTTTTGTTCCTTTCAAAAACGTTGCATCCGGAATATTCTTCGGGACCGAACTGACCCACCAGTTTGCCAAACCGTTGCGAATCTTGATGAATCCACCAGAAACCCAAACTCGTCGAGTCTTCCTGGAAATCTCTGCCATAAATTCTCTCACTATGAAATCAGTCGGTTTTCCTACGTTCTTCACTTCCACTGGAACCAATCCAAGCAGCCCAAAAATGAAGTCGCATGCATACTTGCACTTGCGCGGAGTCAACGAAAAAATTGTTATGACATCTTCAACATATCTTGAGCTTAGTTGCTTTAGCTCCAATTTTGCAGTGCGCCCCACCGTCCTTCCACTATTGAAAATAGCAAGTGATTCCTCAATTGAATGCATCAAAATTTTGCCCGCGGCGATATATGCCTTAAAAGGTGCAGAATTGTGAGGTGCATCAGTGGCGCTGGCAGATTTAAGAATGTTGTAAAATGCCATAAGTGCCATATTGGTCAATGATATGAAGGCATCGGCGTCAACAACGTTGGACAATCCATTCCTGTCGACGCCAAATGAAATATACAGCTCCGGGGGTAATATCATTTCCTGGAAAGTCCAAACTCGGAAGAAGTATTCTGACTTTAAAATCTCGTTGGCAATCGTCAACTGCAACATACAATCCCGCATATGCTGGTACGGAACGTGTCCCATTCCTCTCCAGCCATCCACCGACACGTAAGACATTCGTGTGCGATCAACGATTTTTTTGAGATCGGGCGCGAATCTAAGTGTTTCTGATCAGTAGGCGGATAAGTAGACGCTGCCACCTACTTGTGGTCACAAATTGGGGAATCGCGGGACGATGACAACAGCCAGTCCTCACATCTGGAACTGCGCTCTGCCTCCACAACGTTTTGTCGTAGCTCCTCGTATTCCCCGTTCCAAGCGGGCATTCCTGCCAGTTGGCAGATCGGCACCATGACGCAACGCTCGCAAGATCCTTCGCATAAAGTATTATTATGCATGATAATGTTAAAGATTTTACCATATACTGACGACATCGAGCGGAAAACAGCTGGAGGGAAAACAATAGCCTGAGGCAAGCACAAAAAGTCAATCCATATCAAAATTTCTTCAGGTTCCGCCGCTTTACAAAGACGGCTGAGACAGCAATTCAAGGGTCCTGTGGCAGACTCGTCATGATCGATGGTCCAAGAAATACTGTTCTCATTCTCCAGCTGGAAGATGATTGCCGGTTAACCAACCAAGATTCCGATAAGAGATAATGACTTACTTTATCTTCAACATTGGAATTCAGCCAAAGATGTGAGATCGCAGTGAAAGGCCGATTCGGCGGCGCCAGGATGAGAGTGCCAGAAAAACTGTCCGGCTCTAGGATGCTCAATCTCGCGAGAACCAGTTCGCCTTCCTGATAAGGGCTCCGAACTACGCTCATGGACCTTCCGGTTATGGTGCAGGCACCAATGACCTGGTCTTCGTTGGATTGGATCAAGGCTGTGGACATCTTCACACTTTTTCAATTCTTAATTTCTCCAAAAAAAAAATAAATCTAAGCAAACATCAAAGCATGCTGGCTTCATCTTGCTGCGAGGGAGCATCCGCGACTGAGGGCGGAGCATTCACCGGTTGGACATTCTGCAAGTCGTTTGCGATAGATTCCATCATCTGAGTGGCTTCTGTCTCTGTTTGGGCAATCCGCTTCCTTAAAATTTGCTTTTTTGCCTCGACCACTTTGCCGTTTTCAATCTGAAGCTGTTCCACGACTTCAATGTTTGTGTGACTTGCATTGCGCTCCTCTTCGCGTCTCGCAATCCGAAGCTTTATGTCTGCCAATTCACGCTCCGCTTCACGGCGAACTTTCTCGTCTTTTGCACCCTCGATCATGGACGTAAGTTCTTCTTCACGTTTCATTTCAGCAACCATAAGATCATGGCGTTCTTGCTCAATCCGGTTCTTCTCTTGTTCTTCCACAAGACGGAAGCGATCATCTGCCAGTGACGCCATGGCTTTTTCCGCTGCGTCAGTTTCCATCTGTTGCCGAAGACGCTGAACTTCATTGGCCCTTATTGTAGCTTCCTCGTCTTTTCGTCTCTCTTCATTTGCTCGTCTCTGCAGCTGGCGATTTTCTTTTTCTTCGTGCAAGTTGTCAAGGAACTTTCTGATACCTTGAGGGCTAAACCTGTATTTTCTTTCAGTGCACCCCAAAAAGCATCCGCGGACAATGCAAAAGACTAGCAGCAATCCAACAGCGACGCATCTGTTTAAAAATTTTGAGCTATGCGGATAACACGTGTGGAAAAATGCAACAAACCCAACAATGAACAAACTTCTGTACAAAGTGCTATTCATGATTTGACTCAAAATGCCCGATGAGATCGCTTGGTTGGCGCAGGTAGAAGAAACGCTATCATCAAGATAACAGGTACAGGAGAAGAACACATAGCCGCAATCGCCATCCAGGCATTTGTGCTCGCAGCTCGTGGAAGACCCATCACAAATGAGGCCTGGGAGCAGTTGGGTTTGAATACTATCAGCTCCTGCTGGTAAGTACAAAGTCGACAGGGATGTCGAGTTTGAACAGTATCCATAGTCGTAGTTGCTTGTGCCGTTGCTGGCAGGCTCAGCGATTGTTGAAGACGTACAGCGGCCAATTTCAACGAAGCAGGACGCGGAGTACAGTGTAGGTGCGGCGGCCGTGACGTTAGGCAGAGTGATCATTTGTGAAAGTTTTTACCAATTTGCTGAGAAAATTCTCTTTGCTGCACCACCATTTAGAGCATATCGCCTCCGTCGCTGTTTTCGAGACGAAGCGGTTGAGTGGGTTCGGGTAGTCTCAACTCAGTCGCATTCACGAGAGAGAGCTCTCCTGCGATCGAAGCCATCAACGCCTCCACGTCCGCATCTGTTGTCGCCTCGCGCACACGGTGGATTTTCTTTCTTGCCCCGACAACCTTGCCATTCTCGGTGATAAGATCCTCCTCAACAGTAACATTGGTTGTTGACAGCGATTTCTCGTGCTCCTTGCGTGCCTCCGCAAGTGCCATTGCTGCGCGTTCGCGCTTGTCCTCACGATCGCGCTGGGCGTCAATTGCGTCTTCCTGCCGACCGAACAGATCTCCACGCCGGTACTTAGCGGCCATAGTGATGTCGTGCTGCCTGGCGTCGAGCTCGTTCTTTGTGGCCAGGAAGACCGTCTGCTGATTCTCGGCGGCCAGTTGGACGGCGGCTGCACGCTCTGCCGCGATCCGTGCAAGTTCCTTCTCGCGTCGAAGCCTATTCACTTGAATCTTGAGGTCTTCCTCGGCTCTATGCTCGGCGTTGCGTGTCTTCTCGCGCTCGCGTTGCTGCTTCTGCTCTTCAAGCTGCTGTCGCCACCAATCCATTTTTTGTTTCAGTTTTTGTTTTCAAATTCCGCAGGTGCAATGAAAATCCTAAAAATGCTTATGCGCATACCCGGAAATGGCTGGGAGTAATGTTGGAGGGTGGTTCCTTGTCTTGGAATTATCCTGTTTTCATGGATGCTGCATTAAAAATAAAGGAGGCGCAAGCTAGCTTTTTTTTTTTCTCTATCAGTCAGACGCACACATACGCCGTTTATTTCCAGCAGTCCGCGAGAACGATGCCGGTGGATGCTGTGTGACTCGACCAAGAATGCACTATCGGCGCCTAACCAAAATTTTCAATCCAAAATAATCCAAAAAGACTAAAAGACAAATGCAGCAACCTGCCTTGAACCGTCTCACTCAGCTGCTCCTTAGCATCTGCGTATTCTCGCTCTGCTCGCAGATAGTTGCGGCAGACTCGGATGCCCCAACGGTCGACACCTGCTCCAAGACTAGTTACCCGGCGGTCTACACCCCAGGCAAGACGACCGCCCCGCTCGTCCAGGTGGCCTTTTCGCAAACTGTGAACAACGCCAATCCTCTCTACTGTTCCGGTACCTTTCTGTTCGTCGATGGATGCACGGTAAGTTGTGTTTTGGCCAAATGATCCCCAAGTCTTGATGCTCCAACAGTTCACCATCAAAAATTTCACATTCTTGAACGCCTACCAATCTCAGTGGTATGGCGGCGTTGTTTCCACTGTGAATGGGGTCGAGGTGGCAAATCCGAATGCCGTGACAATGGTCAGCCAGTACGTAAATGCTGTGAATATGATGGACCAGACTTATTCACTCACAACAACGGCTGGAGCGTCATATTCGTTGAGTTCTCTCCTTGATTCTTCTTCGATCGTGCCAGTCTGCCTAACTCTGTTTTTTTTTCTTACAGCTTTTTCAGCGTTAACCAGCTTCGCTTGTTTGACACGATTCAGAAGGAAATTATTTGCACCATAGACCTGCCATGTTCGGTTTTTCATTTTTGACATTCTTGCAGACTAAAATTATTCTCGAAAAAAAGACAACAACACAGCTGCTGTAAGCACAGGTTCTTCGGTTTCAACGAAGACATCTGGAAGCAGGGCAAGCCATGCGACTCTGTTGACTCTTGGATTTATGAGTGTTGTGAAAGCCGCGAGCCTCTGGGTATTATAGAGACGTGTAGAGAGACTCGAGATATGGATGCCTCCCCTCATTTAGTGATGCCTCTTGACTCTGTCTCCTTTTTCCGTTCGTCTTGCGGAAGTATAACGAATTGCTTACAAAACCATCCGTTGATATTTGTGACTTGAGGGGAATTATTCCAGCCCACAACGGCGATGGCGCAAGTGCCAACGTCCGCCATCTTCACGGACGAGACTGTCACGTACTTCGGGACAGGCACCGCTAGCGATCCGTCGCCCACGGGCGGCACTGGTTACTGTGGGCTAGTGCCTATCAACAGGTAAACTCAGACCTTCGCTGACTTACTCCGTCTCGTCGAACTAACAACAAACCCAAAAGCTCGTACTTTGCCGCAGTTCAGCCAGAGTTCATGACAAAGTATCCCGGGGTATGCGGCCAGTGTCTGCAACTGTCATGCACCAGTGTTAGTTTTGAACCTTCGTTGTCCCGAAAGTCTCATTCCGACATCTCTTGGCCAGTGCGTGTACGGGGTCGCCGTACAAGTCATCGACACTTGTCCTGGATGCACAAAATCCAGTGATAACGGGTCTCTGTCAATTAGCGAGCTCGCAATGGGCAACATGCTCGGCGGCGGTGAGTCTCTCGCCGCCAATAAGGGTGTGCTGCAGCATGTCACTTGGGAAGCGATAACGTGTCCATCCACTTGGGGACCAATATCCAATATCGTGACTGCAGGTGGTGGAGGCAGCGCTTCGACCGTAAGTCCATCGGCATCAATTGGATCTGGTGGCGCATCAACGACTGTGAACGGAAATACCAACGGTAAAAGCACATATTCCGCTTCCAGCCCCTTCGATTTCTGCCTGGGCCGCGTGATAATAGCCCTTTCCTTGTTGCTGTTGGTGTTTTTTGTGGCGATGATGGTCTTTGGCTCCAGCTTTCGTGTATTCCCCACCTAAAGCTAAAGCATGGAGGGCGCATTAGGTAGCACCGGAACCTCTTCAAAAAATACCCAAATACCTGGCAGCAGCACTGCAAGTCCAAATGTCATTTATGGTCCATATACTTTTCCCGTGACTTCTAAAATTTGCTTCACTAACTCCTTTGCCAAAAAACAAAAAAAAAAAAAAAACAAAAAAAACAACAAAACAAACAAACAAAAAAACAAACAGTAAACACCTCATCTAATAATTCTTCAGACACGGGTCCAATAATAGGTGGAGTTGCAGCGGGAATCTTCCTTCTCGGCGTAGTTGCTTTCACTCTATGGCTGAAGGCTCGACAAAAGCGACAGGAGCAAGAATCTACCGACATGATGATTATCAATCGGTACGGCGCAAGCTCCTCGCAGGGACAACGCAGCTTTTTGCGTAACTCGGCTAGGACCGCAACGAGTCCATCCACTGGTGTACCGAGTGTCAATGCGGGGACGTCAGTGAATGGAATGATCAGTCCGCATGCTGGATTTTTAGTTGTGCCCGGGGCTTCAGGGAGTTTCCCCGTTGCCGCGCCGCAGCAATTTCAGCAGCAGTTTCAGCAGCCTGTTGCAGCGTCTTCACCCGCACAACAGTACGCGCCAGTGGTTGGAAACTCTTATGGCCCAGAACAAAGATACTCGGCGCATGTATCGCAAGACAGGCTTTTGCCAGCTGCAGGAAACGATGCAGGTGACTTTTCTGCAGAGTGGGCCGAGTATTTCCAGCGGAATCCGCAAGAGTACGAACGGTACTACGGCGTACCACTGGCGAAATGAGAAGCAGAAAAGTGACTTCTCTGACAAATTTTGTGTGCTTCATATTTTTTTTTTTATTATTCTTTGTTTTCCCACACAATCTCTGGGTTTAAACCCAGCGCTTCCTTTCTTGTGAAGCTTCTCTTGAGTTGATCTTTGCATCGTTGATGAGACTTGAGATAAGACACTGGCAATCAAAACCCTTTCTATCCTTTGCTTATATAAAAGTGCAAATCCACTTCGCTTTAGTACTTATGATCTTAATTAATGAGTGCTGCATGACGATCTCAAGGCAGGAGCTCTTCCTTCGTCTGTCGTGGGATATCGCCGTCGATATCAAAGAAAGCACAGCGAATGACAGACTGTGTTTGTTCTAGCACCACTTAAGTGGCTGAAAGTTGGCAGTGCAACTGAAGGTAAAAGTACAGGGCGAAAGCAAAAAGCGTAGCAAATGCAGCGTGTGGAGGGGCCGTGACTGGCAGTAACGCAACTACAAGAAGCTAGAGCTCGACGGGGCACGTATCAACGTTTGCCCTGCCGACCACCAACGCATTATGCTGAAAGATGATTTGTTAGGCATCTTGCGACGAACAATCTTTCAGGTTTTTTGAGCATGTGGTTCTTCCAAGTGTTATTGCGTTCGATAAAGTAGACACCAAGTCATCGGCATGTTTGACAAAGGTAGGGTTGGTTGAAAATTCATCGTTGCAACTCTGCGCACGGCGGATATCACGCACATTTCTTAACAGAACCGCTAGTTAACTAATCTCCAGCACATCCAACGTGCACCTTCAATGCAGCATGAGTAAGATGTGAAAGAAAACGGGATAACAAAGTTAAACTATAGCTCATAGGAATTTTTTTCGTTGTGCTAAAACAACACCTGGACACACAGAGAGGAAAGAAAAATAATATGCAGAGAGGAATACAGTGGTTCAATCTACCACCCCGACACGCTCTTGTACCCCGAACGCAATTGATTTATCTTCGTTATTCCGAGTGCAGCAACTGATGCAATTGTAAGTCCACCAATAGTCCAGGCGTATGCAGGTGAATTTCCAAATACAATGCTCCCATCATCTTCAACACTTGAGTTGTACACGTCCTGAATACCATTGAAGCTAAACACGCACTTTTGCGTGCTTGGATTCCAAATAGCATTGACAAGAATTGGCAGCGATTCGTTAATCATGAGGTTGAACGGGCCAGTTTCCGTTTCATATGTGTCACCGTAATTGTAATAGCACATTGTTATTGGTGTGCGGTTCCACACATCAACCCAAGCTTGGCCGAAAGGATTAGTTATTGTCTCTACGAGGCTCATTGTAAAAGCACTGATGGCTGAGTCGATCGCGACATCTCCAGTTGGGCCATCACTTGGCATAACAGGATTGTTGCATACTGCGGAGCACTTGTCTGGACGCCCAACAACAATATATGGCAGCTGCGCAGTCGATAAGACGTCGTGATAAGTGCAGTATTGGTTGCAAAATGTTCCCTGAGCTGAAGACTGAGCGACATCATCCGAGAAAAAGAAAACATAGACGCCGTTTGGATCGTTCGGGAGCGAGCCAGACTGAATTTGACTCAAGATGTAAGCTTCGGTGGCGTTGCCGGTTAGATTACGACCAATCGAGTAACGGGTATCGATTACTTGTTGAGACGAAACTTTCAGGTTTCCGGACGCATACAGCGGAGTGGATTTAGACCCATCGAACTGAAAAAATGCCTGAATGGTTGTCCAGTAGTCAGTTGACGAAATGCCGTCCCCGACTTGCTGAAGCTTTGCGATTTGAGAAGGATCATTCCAGTCGCCATAGAATATGTAATATAGCGTCACAACGTCTGACGATAAAACGCGCGAACCGTATTGATATTCAATTACGTTCGGACTGATTGTGGAGACGTATTCCCCAAGGCCGTGCGCGACGTTTAGCTCCTGCAGTTTTTGAAAAGCCGCGGCAAAGTCTTTGTAAAATTCGTCCTTGGATGCGGCATAGACTTGGACGTACTGGTTAAACGAGGAATCCTCAACCAGTTCTCGGTCTGGGCAGCAAAACCGCAGATTAGAAACAAAATGCGATTGCGACTAGGCTCACCTGCGGGCAACATCATGAACTGGTTTGGGTCCTGCCACTGCAGAAGGGTGCTCCCATTGTTTGTGGTAGGGGTGTAAAACGGCGTGTTAACTTCCAGCAGCCTGGTGTAGTATTGATTCGAAAACCACCACGGTTCGGTAGTCCAACCTCCCAAATAGCCAGAGTTTGCGATAACAGCCCAGCCTAAGTTGTGCGCCCCAAGTAATGCTACAATTTCCTGGTCGGAAAAGCCCATTCGTTGGAAAATAGGCCTGAATTCATTCGCTGTCTGAGTCGCGCCAGGAAGCAGAGTGTCCGGAATGGGGTCTGCCGCGAAAGAAGGTGCGTCAGCGCGGCCGGGCCGCCACTTGATCTCGGGGCCGTTATTGTTTGAAATGAAAACAGCTGCGGCAAATGACCAGAGGTCTGCGTGAGAGATAGATCCGTTGAACTTGTTGTACAGAGGCTCTAGCGCGTTAATGGCCTTGTAAAGTCCCAAGTTGGAGCCATAGCTCTGCACATTCTGGAAGCGGGTAACCGCGTGAGGGCCTCCTGTCCCGGCCGAAACATCCGCCGTGCCGGCGTCATGCCACGAGAGCCTAACAACGGTAGCACCAAAGGGGAAGCTGTTGTTTGCAAGCTCGAAAGGCGTGGGATACTCGGAAAAGAGGCCATTGAGGTCTGCGCGCAGGGTGGCCCATGCGGCGCTATCCATGGTGTTGTTGTAGAAATGGTCATACTCAAATTCTGCAGTTGCGTCACGTCGACCGTTGCTGAAAGGACACAGGGCGGCAGCGCAGGCGGCCAACGTTAGCAGATACAACATGTTGTTTCGAAACCGAAACGGCAGCGCGGCTATGCCAAGTACTTATGCTTGGCGCAAACTTCAATCAATTATTTGAAGGATTGACGGCAACGAGGCGAGGCCTTTTTCCGATTGGTCGAAGCGGAATGGGCACCACAAGGCGCGATCTGATTGGCCCAACTTTCCGCTTAATTTCTAAAAAATAATTTGGGGCTAACGAAATTTTTCCGGTGCGGGTTGACTCTTCTCGCAGACGCCTAATTCTACTGCCCCCGAACGCGGTTTGTGGCGGAAGATAGCCCCATGCACCGACGCTATCTCGCAGACCGCGCCCTTGGTGCAACCGTCCTCTCCTTACGCCTCAAAATCAAAATGACGGTGCGGGATTTTTAGTTTTGGAGATGAAACAATAATTATGAATGCCTCTTATTTCCAATTGGATGGCGATTCCGGCCGACTTGGATTGATAAAGCAATTGAATCGCCTCAAACCGTAGACACAAGCTGCAAACCCCGCACTCAGAATGTGGCTTACTAGTTCGCGCCCTGCCGCAGTCGATGCCGAAATCATAGCCAGCAGGGATGAAGAAACACTGGTCAGTACCAGCAATAGCGATATCTGTTGCGCACCATTCATCTTCTCTTGCAGCGCGCCTTAGGCTACAAGCAAGATCTTACGAGAGGGATGAATTCATTCGAAAACTGGGCGGTGGCGTTTGGCGCTCTGTACTGCATCGGTGGGATCCAGGGTCTGTTTTCCACCGCCTTGACTGAAGGCGGCCCGCTTGCTATGTGGACCAATTGGATTATTGCTTCTGCGTGAGTCGGAGTGAAATTAGTATTAGCACTGCCAGTCGCTAAGTCTCTATTAGTCTCACGTACTCTATTGCCCTAAGTATGGCAGAAATTTGCTCTGCATTCCCAACTGCCGGATCAAGTAGGGGCTTTTTCTTTGCGAGTCGGACTGACAAAAGCCTTTTGTGTAGTGTACTATTGGGCATACAGATGTGCAGGAACATCGAAGCATGCCCCATTTCTGTCGTGGGTCGTAGCTTGGCTCACAGCTCTGGCCTGGGTAAGCTAGCCCGATTATCTTTCGACTTTAATTTTGTGAAGACTTCAAGTGTAGCCTCGGATGTGACAGGAGCAGCACAGTTACTGATGAACGAGCCTGTGGCTTTTAATATTACTGGATTCGACGCAGACCTCAGCGACCTCACTGCCTGCGCGACTCAGTTTGGTCTAGCAACGGGGGTTCTTTTGATCGCAACCGCAGTCAATCTTTTGGAACAGAGACGCTTCGTTTACGTCTACTATCTGTTTGCATTGTTTATGATTGTTTCGATTGCCATGAATCTTGTGTGGCTCCCTATTGCCGTCGCCAGTTCATATGGGTTCCAAGATTCGACCTTTGTTTGGACTGCTACAACGAACCAGATTGACGGAACCTCCATGGGTTATGTGTGGATGCTGTCATTTTTATTCCCGCTCTCGACTCTGGTTGGCTTTGACGCTTCTGGCCACGTTGCTGAGGAGACTAAAAACGCAAGCGTTGAGGCCCCAGCAGGAATGGTCAAGTCAGTCCTGTGGTCTGCGGTTATTTGCTTTCCAACTATTATCATCTGGTTGTATTGTCTCCCCGACGTGGACGACTTCCTCGGCAGCAACTTTTCGTCAAATGTTCAAATCATTTACATGTACCAGCAAGCGTTTGGAAACTACGGCCAGGCTGCTGTAGTCGGTGTATCTACTCTGCTCTGGATTCTTAACTCATGCATTTCCCTCAATGCCGCATCGCGAGTTATCTATGCAATTGCCAGAGACGGAATGCTGCCGTTTCGTTCGTTTTTGGTATCGAAATCTACGAGCAACCAGCCTTATGGATCGATATTTTTCACCAGCAGTTGCACGTTTGTGTTTTTACTGACGATACTGCCGTCTCAGTACGCCTTTGCGTCAATCACTTCGGCGTCGGTGATATCCAACATCGCTGCCTACGCATTCATCATTGGCGGCAGAATAACTCTCTCAAAAGACACGTTCGTGAAAGGACCGTATCATTTGGGACGCTGGTCGATAATTCTCGGCTATGTTTCAGTTTTATTCTCTGCGATAATGTTCGTGACTCTGTGTTTGCCCACAGACTTCCCAGTCACACCAACAACTTTGAACTATGCGCCAGTCATTTTCGCTATCTGGATGATTATTTGCGTTGTTTACTGGGTGCTCTCTGGTAGGAAGTGGTTCAAAGGACCCGCAGGGGGAGTAGTTGCTGAAGCAACAAAATCAAGCCCAGACGTTTCTGGAAAATCAGAATTAGGATCCGAGCGAAATCAAGACGAGATAACTCCCGCGGTGAAGAATGGCTGATCTATGTACTCACACTGCCTCTGTGTTTGAATTTTCAGATTCATAACCTCATGTTTGAAATGCAATGAATAAAAAAGCCCTTTTTTCGCAAAAGAGTGTTGCGTTGGTTGCCTTAGTTTTTTTTTTGCGCCCGAGTAGAAAGAATATTTTCGCACAGAATTGTCATGAAACTGTAGCGTAGTGGCAGTATGGAATCTGATAATCGAAGAATTTTTTAACAATTTACATGTAAATTCTTAACGCAGATGATAAAGAAAATAAAAAATTAACGCATAGGCTGAAGATAGCCCACTAATGATTCCGGTGCTGTATACAGTTTTGTGGTGCCGTCCGCCAGTACAGAGTGGTTTAACCTCGCAAATATAGTGAGTTAATGCCAAGACTAACGTAGTGTGTTAATGCCAATCTTGGCGTAAACACATGTAATGTTTCCGATGTGAGAAGATTGGCATTAATACTACGTTAGTCTTGGCATTGGATGTGGAATTCGCTCCAAATCCTCTCCACTTAAGAATATGTAATGACGGAAGCGGCCGCCGCAGAAATTTTTCGGTTTGCAGCAAGCATCGCCCGCGGAAGCGAAGCTGATGCTGAAAATTCCAAAATAGGTTTCAATTCGTCTGAATTATCTCTGCGCGAAGAAACGCCCCGTGTATTTCTACGATGTTCCAGGGCTCGGTTCTACACGTTCAACGGTCCGGCTCTACTGCATCATACACTTCTGCAAGTACATTGTCCGGCACATTGATGTCTCGTACGATTTTCATCAACCAGGTCTTTGGGGCTTTCCACTGGGTCAGTTCATTTCCGTGACGACTATGACAATATTACACTTTGATAACTGCTTACTTGGCCACCCAAATAACAGCAGTGATCATTTTTTTCGCCTTTTTAGCAGGACATCTTGCATCGTAAGGCACCCGTGGTGCCCAGAGGCCACACTTCGACAGAACAGGGTTCTCCGCGGGGTTTACTATGCTCTCAACTGGGCGGCTTCATCTTCATCATCGATTGTAGCACAACCCAGTCTTAGATTCTGACATGACGGATGAGGAACTTGAAACGTCCTCAATCAACAGTGGACAGCGCTGCTTACTCCCACAAGATTTAGCAGCAGCACCTAGCTGCAATGAGTATCATATACGTTCACGCACGACACACCTTCACGCATGAAAATTTCAGTGAATCAGCGAGGTGAAATTCATCAGGCTGTATTCCTGAAGACAAAAAGCGCTCAAATCAGCTACACCGCTCTACTTTCCAATAGGTATAACGAATAATAATCCGTTATTTCTCCCGCGGAACAGCAATGAAACTACCACATTCCTACTGTACATCAATATATACAAGACTGCTCAACGCATAGGTTCAATCTGTACGGCCGCGTCATTTTCTAAGAAAATGGCGCGGCCGTATTGTTTCTTTTGCCGGCGAGTTCACAAAGCCCGCGTCGTTTTCTTTTAAGGGCGACTTCGCACACAATTGAACTAATCGCATCAGCGTCGTCCTTCCAAGATTCTGCCGAAGTCTCCTCCTTGAGTGGGGTAACCGAGATTAATTCACCGCGAAATAGCTGACTGCCAGATATACTAACCGCCGTAGCCACAAATGTCACTTTCTGCCGTCAAACTCGACGCTTTCACCGCCACAAATATTAAAGGTCAAACGCCGCACGTGCGCTTCCCTTAGGCACTACAACCGAACAATTTGGAATCGATTCGTTCACTCGAGCAAAGATGCGATATTTTTGGCGAACGCTTTCCCCCAATGGTGCACCTCTTTCGGCAACCTGAAAAATCTGGATTCATATTTTTTGAATTTCCGCCGAGGTTCACACCCACCATCATTACTCAGACCGTCGTGAGACAGGTTAGTTTTACCCTACTGATGAAGGGGTGTCGCAAGAGTAATTTCACTTAGTACGAGAGG
>JADHYT010000235.1:0-35545 GCA_027604725.1 Entophlyctis luteolus
GGCAGTTACTATAACCTGCGCGCGCACTTCGACCGGACCGTCACCGATAACATACCCAACAATTACTACTACACGTCTGCGCACGCCACACGGTCTCATTCCTCGCGCAGGCTGAGCTTCGACTCGCAAAATTCGTCCATCCTTGAGCTACCACAGCCTGCCGCGCGCGTCGGCCCCGCCCACATCCGTGCGACTTCACTGCAGGGGATGGTGGACAACGCAGGCACATCCATCCCCGTGTCCACCATGCCACCTTCTCGTTCCATCTCCATGCATTCGCCCGTGCCAACAATTGCTGCAGATCACGTGGTGCTTCCCGCCATCATCACCAAGTGGTTTGACGTGCCTTTCCGCAACGATATATCGTCCAGGCTTAACACATCTGCCGACAGCTCCGTCATTGGAAGCTCATGGCATGGCGTTAAGGAAGATATTTCTGACGTGTTCGCCAATCGCAGCAGCAGCAGCAGTTAGACGATTGGATTATAGATGTTTTGTTTAATGAATGTACAATGTTGTGCACCAGCGCATGTAGAAGTCCTTTTTGCGGCTGTGTGGTGATTCTCTCTCCATTCAAAGTGTGGAACCTGCGCCAACTCCTTGAATGATTCCCTTTAACTGACAATTAGTCTGGACTTGCGTGAGAGGGAAGGAATGGAAACTGTTACCATATCTTCCCCACCTCTCCGTGCTGGACGTTGTGAAAGGTTCTTTGTTTCGCTCACATCCATGAACAAGACGGTTTTCTTATATTTTGAAAACTTTCTCAAAGAGGTTCGCCAGGCAGGAACTCGAGGACACCTTGAATCATTGCTATGATCAGAGCAGGGTTTCCTGGTCCTATGTTATGGAAAGGAGTTTCGCCCCAAATTCTCCCGAATTATTCGTGAAGTTTCTTGTTTGAATCGTTGATTCTGGGTATACTCGCCAAGCGAATGCGTCCGCGACGATTTTGGTGACTATCGCCATCTGCTTTCATTAGTTGCGTTAAGTTTGGCAGGCGGTCAGAACCAATCATCGGGTAAGCGGGCCAAAATGTTGAAAGGGGCAGCAGGCACAGCAGGAAACTTAGTCCTTCCCACATCCTGTTGATATCCGTCATTCAGCCGTATTATTCACATGAGAGACAAATAAAGTGAGTGATCTAATGTGGCAGCTGCGGTCGACGTGCGGACAACATATGACTGAGTTTTGGGTCCGTTTAGTTTTGCTTCGCATTTGTCAACCTTTATGTCTGCGTCACTCGACGCAGTACGATGCCTCGGTCTGCACCAGCTGCTGGTGGCATCAGTAGCGTCTCACTCTGTTGCGAAACTCCCGGCATCTCCAGCGGCAGAGGCACTTCTGGCCGGCATCCAACTCACGAAGAAAGGTTAATATTGAGCCCTCTGATCTGGTTAATTCGGGTCTATTCAGACGTCCTCTTGGCATCCATCGAATGCTCTCTCACGGGTTTGAGTGCTGTTTCGATTGAACTATTCCCAATCCTTGGGCAACCGGAGTTCCCTGTCATTAGTACCTCGGATCAATTGGCCAGTTTGAAGGCCGAGGCTGCCGAGCTGGCCGCCAACACTGATCCGATTTCGTCACTGGTGCGTACTTGTTATTCTTTGTGAAACATAAACTCTTAACTTAGTACTTTGCTGTTCTACTTTCCCGAATCGCCCTCGTATCTGGATACGCGACTGAGTCAATTTCGATACTCTCGCATGCACTGTCTCCGATCGACAACAGTAAAAGTGCGCGAAAGATTGATTCATTTCTCTCTGAGAGTGCAGGAATGTACGGAAAAGTTCTATATCTGTTTGCTTCGTGCACTTTAGGTTTGCGTCTTAGTATGCGATATCCAACCTTTCTCATTCCATTTAACAGGGCAAGCGTTCCTCAAGCAAGATGAATTCGATAAAGCCAACGCATGCTTTGAATTGGGATTGTCTCTCATCAATAGAAACATTTATTTTTCCGCAACCTTAAGTTCCGACCTAAAGCATCTTTCGAAGTTTTCAATCGACCAATTTTTAGCGTGGACTGAAGAAATTTATTATTCTTTGATTGCTCTGTCTTTGGTTCAAAAGTGTGAATTTTTCCTTCTGTGCGACCTCACAATATTCCCCCTCACAGGAACGATGCAAGATCATTGGAACTTTCAAAAATCTACATCAAGCAATTTTCTGAGCAACCTCCGTCGTTTCGATCTCATAACCGCGCAACTGTTCTTCGAATTTCCCTGGTGCTTTCAGCGAAACAGCACTGTATCGCTCAATCTTCTGCGTTGTTTGATTTCGCTAGTTTGAACCCATTCCATCGAATTTCGCCGTATTCTGGACTACGTTTGTCATGGACCGAGCCATGTCCATTCTCCGAATCTTTTGCGCAAGAACTTCGGGACGCGTTGCCACTTTACGAATCTCTTGTCGTACAAATTTGCGATTTTCCTCGATTGGGAAATGGTGGAATGACCGCGGATGAAGATCAAACCGAAGCGAAACTGAATCGCTGGAGACATGAAAGAGTATTAGAGTGCTTTGAATGGTGGGGAGTTGCGGATGGCTGGTTTGGGAGCGTGGACAAAGGCTACAGAATTGTCGAAGTAAGCTACTGATGTATTCGCAGTTGACTGATGACTTCTAAGACCATGTATCGGGCTACAAACCATTCGTTCCAAAGCCTTAAGATCCTTCGAAACCTGTGCCACGCTTTTTCGTCACTTCTCTTTCGTCTGGGTGGAAACGCGTCAGATGCAGAAGTGACCGAAGGAATGCTTGCTTTTGAAGCATATTTTAAGATGTTCAAGAAAAGATACGAAGAAAATCGAGATTATGCCCGATCCCATTCATTGAGTTTTAATGCTTCAGTGGAAGACGAAACTATCGCAGATGTTGTCGGTGTTTTAGGCGCTGGCGTCAGTACTTGTCTTCTGTGGGTTGAGGGAGACAATGATTTTGTGAGTAAACTTCTTGTGTTTGGAACTTTCGGAATTTTCTTTAACATCACCCCATTTCAGCTTGAAGTGGCCAAAAAATATGTCCATTTCGCAGATGAGCTCGTTCGGGCGCATCCTCCTCCTGAAGACTCTGTCGCTGTTCGCTCGTATGTGGCCCGACTCAAAGGACTCGTCCTTGCTGACCTTGCTGCGGAGTCCGCTAATTCGGACTCACGGCAGCGACTCCAATTCCTTTCTGTTGAATCTTTGAAAGAAAGCTTGTCAATTTCTAAAACCGCTGATCCGCATAGGTGGAAAGTTTTATATCAACTTGGACTAGTTTTAGGCGAGATGGGCGAGGTTAGAGTTTTTTTTAGAGTTTTTTTCCCTTTGCAAGCTATAACGGATCTACTTTCAAAAGATTGGGGACGCAGTCTCGTGCGTCCAGGAATCTTTGACTTTGAATTCCCAGCACGTGCCGTCGTGGCATTTGTTGGCTTTGTTGTTGACATCGCTCAGGCAATTTGCCGAAGCGATAGTTGTTTGCGATGCAGGCTGGAAAGAGGGTGTCGATATCGCCATCGTTAACAACAACGTTGCTGGCGACGACGTGTCAACTATAAATTGGTCCAACTTGTCGCAGGGAGCCAAGGAAGATTTGTTTAAGTAAGTTTAGACAATATTTTGCCAGCTGAAATTGCAAAAATAGCTTGAGACTTACACAAGTTGCAATCATTGGGAAAATGACCGGGCCCGCAGCTGCTCTTGAATCGCTTCATCCTTTATTTGTTTTGTTTTCACGAATGTTTACCGACCCGGTCAAAGTTTTGAATGATGCAACTGCCTCCGTCACAAACTCAGTCCCAGCTTCTGAAGTGGCAAACGCAAGACACAGCGAACAAGCATCTCATTCTCGTCAATCCACGAAGGAAACGATGAAAATATTGACAGTTGGTGAGGGATTTGAATATTCATTCAAGGTAAACGACTTGCAAGTTTGCCTTTGGACAACTGCAGCGCATTTATATACTTTGGTGGAAATGTATACCGACGCCGGTTTGGCTCTTGATGAAGCTGAAAAGTTGGCGAAGGGATGGATTCTCGCCGATACTAAAGTCAGAACACGCCCCAGCAAAATTTTTGATATTGGAAAGCAAATTCATGCCAAGATTCCTTTGCCTCCTGCTAAAAAGATGGGATTGCTTAAGAAACGTGAAAAGGTCGTTTCTTCCGAGGGCTCTGAGAGCAGCGTCGTGGAAGAGATTTTTGAAAAAAAATGGGGTGTGGCAGGAAGTTCTCTTAGAAGAGTCCTTGCAGATGTGTGCTTTGGGGTAAGATTTTGCATGGTCCCTCCTTTTCTGAAAAGCTTTCAGAATGCACTTCTTAAGGAAGCAAAATACCGGTCTGCGTCGGACCTCCCACGAAGCGTTCCGTTCGCGAAATATGCGCCCCCTGTGGTAGACTATGAAAATGCGCCGACCGCACAGTACAGGAAGAGAAACCAAAGCTTTTTGTCGACGTTCACCGTTAAGCATTCATCGTCGAGTGGGTCAATCCATCCGGACTCTGTGAGAGAAGGCTTGCCAAGTGTCAAAAACGTTTCTCGAAGTACTCCGGAACTGAGTACGCTGGGTTCTGTCCAGCCCGAGGTCGGTCGCCTATCTCCTTCGTCAACAATTTCGAAAGCGTACAAACCAAGCGGAAAGGCTACTCAACAAACCCATTTGAAAGACGAAGGGATTGTTGACTTGGACTCGATCATAAATGACTTGCATATATGTCTTGCACTGGACGATGAGCATATGCCAGCTAGGGTTGAGCTTGCGCGAATGTATCAACTGAAAAATCCTGAAAACTCAGCGGAAGTGGAGTACTGGTATGAACGTGCTTGTAAACGCGGAAAACTTCGAGGGGCGTCGTCTGGTGGAGGATTACGTGGAGGTGTTTGTTCTTACTTTGGAGGACCATCGAGTGAATGGGGAGTACAGGCTTGGGCGGGTCTCGGAATGATCTTGAAGAAGTCTGCAGAAGGCGATGGAGTTAACTTTGACGTCGCGAAGCTGGCTACTGGTAAAGATTGTTTGCTGTTTTCGGTTCAGAAGGAGCGGACCAGTGTTGTTCGTGGATTTCAGTGCTTGAACAGACTTTGACTCAAGAAAATAGATTTTTTTCGTCGGGAGATTTCCATTGAATTGTCATTATTTTTAGGTCGCGTTCACAAAGGAAGAACCTTTCACCTTGTTGCAGATCGATCGATGTAGTACTTGAGTTTCACAAGACTTCAGCATTGTAATAGATTTCAAACAGGCCTTATACCACCATTAAACCGAATCAGCTACTTTCTCAAACTAGTTTGCACGATCCTCTACACAGTGCCGTGGAGTTCATCAAAGGTGTGCCTTATTTTAACTGCTGATCTATTCATTGATTTTTCAATTTAAAGACAAACTGTACTTCACGTGGACAAACGTTCTTCCGCCACATTCGCAAAACATCCACTATTTCACAATCGACAACACCTTGCAATATATCAGTTTTTACTCTGATTTTGGTCCAAACAGTCTGGCACATGTGATTCGATTTTGCGAGATTCTTCGCAACAAGTTCGCTGTGAGTCCTTTTTGGACCGCAATTGTTCTGAAGTCAAGAAAAGTCTCCCAATATACAAAGCAAAAAGATCTGCTTGTACTCAACAACAGAAACCAACAAACGTGCAAACGCAGCGTTCTTGTTATCGGCATACATGGTGTGAATTGCGTCAGACAAACTTAGTTGAAATCGAAGTTTCGACAGGTCATTGTTCAAAAAAGACAACCCGAGGAAGCTGTTATGCCACTTTCGAACATGAACCCACCTCTCGTACCTTATCGAGATGCCGGCTACGGTTCCGCGACATATCACATCACGATTCTTGATTGTCTCAAGGGTCTTCACAAAGCTTTGAGTTTGGGATTACTACACATTGAAGATCTAGAGCCAGCAGAATACGAGTTTTACGAAAAGGTGGAGCATGGAGATCTGAATTGGATCACGGACAAGTTTATAGCAATGGCTTGCCCAAAAGATGATCAACTATCTGCCAATCAATTTCCTGGGTACAGAAAGTCCGTAACATTTCAACAATATTAATTATTGAGTGTAGTAATTTAGGCTATCCTGTCGACTTCGCACCCAAAGCAACCATGAGAAAGCCATACCCACCTGCTTACAAAATGCAAGATCTCGTCACACTTTTGAAAGCACGCGGAGCCACCACTGTCGTCAGACTGAACAATAAGACCTATGACAAATCGAAGTTCTGCGACGCAGGGTTAAGCCACATCGAAATGTACTTCCCTGACGGAACTACGCCACCTGATGGAATATTGAAAAGATTCTTAGATCTTTGCGAAAGCACACCAGGTTAGTTTCTCTGGGAATCGGAATGAGAGTAGCTTAGTTTCATTTTTATTTCATCAGGTGTAATCGCTGTCCATTGCAAAGCTGGGTTGGGTCGCACAGGAACCCTGATTGCTTGTTATCTTATGAAACATTATAAATTTACTGCATCTGAAGTTATTGGACTTCTTCGTGTCCTTAGACCGGGTAGTGTTGTGGGTCCTCAGCAAAACTACTTGCAAAGGTAAGTTTTTTACTGTAATTTAACTAATCTCTTGAGACTAGTATGCAAACAAAATTGTGGAAAATGCACCCGTCTACAGTGCTTCCACCGCAAATATCTATGTTGAAATCTCCCACATTTCCTACTTCAGTACGATATCCTTCTTCTGGTGCATTTTCGTCGTCAAAGCACCGCGCTTCAATTGAACATATCAGTATGTCAAACTTTCAAAAATATTCGTCGAACTCCGACTATATGCTGGTTGATGATGAGGAACAATTCGACCTGCATAATACTGCAATGGAAACGGGAGCTTTCAGAGGAAATCGGGATATACCGGGAAATAATAGAAATCCAATTAATCTTGCCACCGCTGCGCTGAACATGACAACAATGGATTCAGACTTACCAGTACTTGAGTTGGCCGAAGGCGGCGGCGGATTATATGCTGGATATAGTGTACCCATACAACCGCGGAAGCAAATCGCCGCTTCTAAACGCGATTTTGTGGGCGGCAGTGTTCCAAATAATGGATTCATTCACGTAATAACGCACTTGATAGTTGCGATTTGACTGACGCCAAAATAGCAACCTCTGCTCAATGCCTCCCGACCACACTCGCATGCGCAATCTGCTTCCCCTGCCACGAAAAACTCCTTCGTATACTCTGGATCATCTCGACCAGGAACGCAGAGCAGCCAGTTCTCCCAACAACAAACCCGTTACAACCTGCGCACAAGTACAAGTGCATCCAGTGGTCGCGCGGCGTCAACATATCAGTCACGCGCAATTTCTCCAAATTCAACGTCCGAAGTGGAATCTTTGGTTGTTTCAGGAAAAAGTGTTGATCGATTCAAAACCTCTCTGTCTGGCTTTGAAAAAGATGAAAAGGTGAAATCATTGATTCAACGGAAAGTGAGCAGCAGCAGCTCATCGACAAGTAACTGATTTCATTAATGGACGAGCACGAACGTCAAAAATAATGTGTTGGTTTCGCTTTAATGTTCCACACTTAACCTCCAAAAATTACAACGTTGGCCCTGCTGCCCGAACAGATTCATCGGCCTTGTCCGCATAGCTTGCAAAATTCTTGATAAACAGCTTCGCAAGCTTCTGAGTTGTTTCATTGAACGACTCAGGACTTCCAAGCCAGCTTGACTGCGGATTCAGGACAGTGCCTGGTACGCCGGTGCACGTCTTTGGGATGTTTAAATTGAAGACTGGGTACGTTTCGTATTCTGCTTTCTCCAATTCGCCAGAGTGAATGGCATCCAAAATAGCTCTACTGTACTTCAAACTGATTCGCTTGCCAACCCCATAAGCTCCTCCATTCCAACCAGTGTTGACGAGCCATGCATTTGCAGCGTGTTCTTTCATTTTTTCACTAAGCATCGAAGCATACTTTGTTGGGTGCCAGACCAAGAATGGCGCACCAAAGCATGACGAGAATGTGGCCGTTGGCTCAACAATGCCATCTTCTGTTCCAGCCACTTTTGCTGTATATCCACTGATGAAGTGGTAGCTTACTTGAGCTGGTGTGAGTTTCGAAACTGGCGGAAGCACACCAAATGCATCGCAAGTCAAAAGAATGATGTTCTTCGGGTGCCCCCCAATTGCCGGAAGTTTTGCATTCGGAATATATGTCAACGGATATGCTACTCGAGTATTCTCCGTGAGCGAAGTATCGGCGAAGTCAATCACTCGAGTTTCTGGATCGTACACTACGTTTTCAACCACAGCGCCGAAGCGGATTGCGTTGAAAATTTCCGGCTCGGTCTCAGCAGACAAGTCAACGCATTTCGCGTAGCATCCACCCTCAATGTTGAAAATTCCGTCGGCAGACCAACAGTGCTCATCGTCGCCAATAAGTGCCCGTCTGGGATCGGCCGACAGAGTTGTTTTTCCTGTGCCAGACAGACCGAAGAACAACGACACGTCTCCGTTTGGACCTTCATTTGCAGAAGAGTGCAATGAAAGAACTCCAGCCTTTGGCATGAGATAATGCATGACGGTGACTGAAATAGCTGGATCAGCAAGGAAAATCAAATACGTCAAGACTCACAAATTCCTTTTTTCATTTCTCCAGCATATTGAGTTCCTAGTATCACCATTTCTTTGCGATCAAAGTTGACAGACACAGATGTTGTTGACGTCATTCCAGTAGTATACCGATTTGCCGGGAATTCGCCCGCATTGAAAACGGTAAAATCAGGTTCGCCGAATTCTGCAAGTTCTTCGGGAGTAGGGTTGATGAGCATGTTCTTCATAAAGAGAGCATGATAGGCTCTAGCGCAGACGATGCGAACTTTGATCCTGTACTTCCGATCCCAGCCGGCAAAACCGTCGAAAACGTATAATCTGCTGCGAGTATTGAGGTAGTCGATTGCGCGCTCGCGGTTCACCATGAACGACTGCTCTGACATTTTCATGTTTACTGGGCCCCACTATCGAGAGCGAATATCAGAACACATTCACGTGGACAGGCACAAAAAACTTACCCAGACATCGTGTTCTGACGTGTGCTCAAAAACAATACGTTTGTCGGATGGAGATCTTCCCTTCTTGGCACCAGAATTCAAAGCCAATGCCCCAGTGCTTGTCACAGCAGAACCAGGTTCATGTGCAAGTGCTTCCTCGTAAAGAACAGCAACAGAAGCGTTACGAATGATCGGCTTCGAGTAGTCAACGTGAGCAACTTTGTGAAGTGCTTCCTGAATTTCTGACACAAAGCTGGCTGTTAGAAGCGGCGAAACCTTGAATGCGTCTCAACCGGAATGGACGGGTGTATCTTTTGTGTAGGCAGTTAACATTCTAGTGCTTGTAATCAGCTGGGGCGTGCGGTTGCCGTCACGCAGTTTTTATGCTTGGGTGGCAAATCACGTCTGACATTTGGTGACTCACAGGGTCTGTCCTGCCAAATTTTCCTGAGTCATGTTTCGCTGGCATTACTTGCTTGTTCAGGCATAATTTTGGTGTCGGTCAGGAAAAGTAACACGCGGATACGGCGTCCGACGTTTTCATGTCTTGGAATACCATCCCATCGGCTTTGATATTCCGAAAACACCCTGTCCTGGCTTTCAGCAGTTCTGCCGTTCCTGGCTTCACGAATCCACTGACTTACTGAAGGGAGGCATATTGCAACTGTAGGCTGGCCCATTTCGATTTGAGTCGGAAAGTTGACATGTATTCATCCAAGGAATCGAACTGTTAGTTTACAATAACTTTCCTTATTCTTCAGCAATTTAGTCCCTTCAACTTCAAAAAAGACGAAATGGTCAAATTATCAGGGGGCAATCAGCTTTTGGGTGTTTGGCAAAGACTGTATTCCAAGTGACAAGACGGAGATGCGGGCTTCCTTCAGAAAAATCACTAGGTTTCAATGAAATGGGTTTTTTCTTCGAGGTCAATGCGGTTGTGGTACGTCGGGCAAGCATATTATAACGTTACGATCGGATACTCGGTCGAGTTGTGCATAAATCCACTCGCTGCCGATTTTGTTCCTTTGGTGTCCAACACCAGGTGTTCATCCACAGCCCTTTCGACTTTTTGCAACACGGTTTATGTGCCGAGATCGACTGATTGCTAAGTGGAGTTGCATACACCAAGATGGGTTGTATCGCTGCTACCTCTATTCAAGCTTCATATTCTGCCAATCTCTTTCAGAAAAAGTTTACGCAGCCATCGAGAATTTCGAAGACACTTGTTGCTTGATTACACTCTACAGAGTTAAATCCCAGAAGGTCTTTCTCATTTTCCGTGACACTCACAATAGATTCCAACGTCATGATCGCGAATTATATTCCCGCTTGTGTACCAATACCTGTTCTCTCAAAAATGGCGGGAAAGCGACCGGGCAGTGTGCTAAATGCCAAAAGTATATATGCTGTGATATTCCTCGCAATCTGTCTACAACTCTGGTTCCAACTGCGCACAACAGAATCATTCAGCAATCAATTCTGTCACCATCCGGATCAAGTCCGTGTTCTCCTGCGGCCACTTGTGAGTACAGTTCGACTTGCTCTATGCCAGGCTGTCAATCTGGATTCTCCTACACAACCCAATACTGGACAGACGCAAATATTATTCCAGCTACTGTCAACTCTGTATTGGTGATCAAGCTTATGTACTCTTGGAGTATTACCTCGATAGTTCATGCAGTTTATAACAAGGTTCCAAAGTTTATTTGTACCAGGGTCGCGTCAACCTTGAAGAATCGTCCGGGTACCTATCCAATAGTATTGAAGTCAGTGGATTGATCTCAATTTTCCAGCCGGATCGTCAAAATTTACATCGTACGGAAGCGTAAATTATACGTGCATATTTTTTCGTCTTTCAATAGTTACGCAACGTCGTCGCTTTTTAACTCTCAAACCGCTGCCACTGCGTCGTGCACCGATATGTTCACACCATCGATATGCATCTTTGGAAATTCTTTCACCCAATGCTTTGGTGCTGTGACAGCGAAACCGGAGGTGGTTGTTGGGATAGTGATATGGAATCATACATCGATTCATGGGACTCAATTGTTGAAAACACGAGTACTCCAGACCCTCACTAGTTTTTGGCAGCCTTGATAATACCATCGCTTTATGCAATTGTCGTGGTGTTTGTTATTGTTTACAGGGTACGTTTTGGCCTACGGGCCAAAACATCCCCTGTATCTCATGCAGTTGGCGATTTTTGCTGTTAATGGGAGCCGTCGCTAAAACTTCTCAAAGCGAAGACGACTTTGGCTGCTTAAGTGCTTATGGAGCTGACAGCAAATTGTGGATTTCTGGGTGGGTCTTCTTTGCCTGGAGTTAGCCCAGGAAATTTTGGCCGTAGATCAAATTTGTTGATGGTCGGATTTCTCTACGATGCAGCAAAAAACGACAACCGCAACTAAACACATCTTGTTTCAAATTACTCGTCTTATCAACGCAGTCGCGAATGAAAAAAGCGCTAAAAATCTGGGAGAGTGTACACAGTTAAAGTAGAATTAAAATACATGTATTCGGATATGTCCATTGAAAAGTATTGTGACGAAAATTTTATTCCTTTGTTTCCTTCACATTTTTTGACAGTCTTGGCATCACTCCGACAGAGTCAACGTAGCAGACGTGCGTTTCCCATCAGGCCCGATGCAATCAACGTGGATTTCAGTGTCAAACAACATCAAGAATCGAACCCTGAAAGACATGAGTGGATGAAATACCTTCAGAACAAACATACCCTTTCTCGCGTAGCAATGCTGGGTCACATTCGGGGGATTCTATGGTGCCCAATTGCTTGCATCCTCTGTCTGTGGAAAAGAGAATATTTTCTTTCACTCCTGAAAAAATTTTGAACGTGACAACTTTTTGGCCAGGGAAGATTGGATAGTATGTCTCCCAAAATGTTTGGCCGTGTGAAATTCGTTGACCATAGCTCACGATCCAAGACATCACATCTTCGCATCTCCACTCGTCGTTCTTGAGAACCTTCTTCTGAGGTATGTGTCCCTTCGATTCATCATAGATCGGTAAAGTTTCAACGCCATAAGCAAACTTTGTGACTCTTTCACTTATTACTGAAGGTTTACAAGTGTACAGCACTGCTCCTGCCACAACGCAGTTGCCCGGGAATGGTGGAATCACAACTCGGACCTTTGGTTGGAATGCTCTGCGGGTGGCATCCTGAAGAAGCGTTGAGTTGGCAAAATTTCCGACAAGCATGATGCACGCCGGTTGAATTCCTTTCGAGATGATGCTCTTCAAGTGTGCAACAGTCGTGTTTACTGCGTCCGCAAAAAGATTTTTCATTGTTTCCGGAGGAATCACCAGATTGTTGTTGTCCAATTCCAAGTCAGTCCCGTTCGTTTCGTTGTAGATATCAACGTCATCCTCTGTAAAAATAGCAAGTAAAAAAAGGAATAAATTTGTTTTCTCGGAACCCAACTCACGTGCATTCTCCTTTAAGGAGGCGACATAAATCAGAACGTCGCTTTCTCCGTCGAAAGAGCATTTTTTCTTTTCCCATGCGTCTTGCAGTTGTGCAAACTGTGCCATGTCTGCGCGGAACCTGTTCATCTTTTCCTTGCCAAACACGTCGTCCAGCATTTTGTAGAATGCACGGTCAATTACAGTCGAACCCCAGTCGCCACCGCTTGCCTTCACAACTGTTGCCTCGTTAGTGAAATTCCTCCGAACACTGCATCTAGTCGATGTTGCTTGTACCTTCTTTAACTTTGGAGTCAGCACCTGCCATAACCTCGTGCACAGTCACATCAATTGTGCCCCCTCCGCAATCGGCCACAATGAATACGTCTCCATGCTTCAGCTTGTCTGCCTTGCGGTTTTCCTTCAGCGACAGCACCCAAGTGGAGGCACCTTCTGGCTCCAGCACGATACGTAGGTTCTTAAGGCCTGCCTTCTCTGCACCAAGGCGCATCAGCTTTTTGGCGCTCTCCTTCCAAATTGCCGGCACGGTCACTACCCAAAGCACGTGCTTTTCGAAGAGAGCATATCCCTTATTGTTGGCCTCCTCGATGAACGCTAAGGTAAATCGTTTTTCGTTGGTGTCGGAATGCCGATAAGCCAGCAGAAAAAACACCGCACACAGATACAAACCATTTTTCACCTCAACTAGACACATCCTGATTGCCTCGACAGCAAGAATACTCTTTTTGGACACTTCATCGCGAAGCATTGTGCGCTCGTTCACGTTCGTCTCAGCGTACAGCGCCATCTTAAAGTGGCGCAAAAAAATGTACTCCGTTCGCTCTTTTGAGCGAATCGTTGACACTTTTTCCACGGCCTTGGAGCCGAAGCTGATGCACTTGCCATCCTTGATCAGAATGGCACTGGCGGTCTTGCCAGCGCCGGCTAGCGGCCACGTAGAGAACACGCTAATTTCGTGCTCCGGATCGTTTATCTGTGTCTTCAACGAGTATGCCATCCTGCATATGCAAATGTGTAAGGCAGAACACGGCAATTGCCACGAACCCGATCCCCGTTGTGCCAAAGTCGATGGCACAAACCGCCTTGTACGCACTCGAAACTGCAAGGATGTCAGCGAACGCAGTGGCATCCTCTGCGACCATATTTTGCTGGCTACTTGTTTTACAGTGATTGAAAATGGGCTTGAAGGGTGGACGAGTTGATGGAAACTCCGGAAAATAAATGCGATCTTCTCCACCTTATCGATTCCCCTTGGATATGGAAAGTAATTGGGTCCAAGAGTTTGATCCTTTGTTCCTAGTCGCTTGATCCTTTGTCCCTGGTCGCTGGCAACAATGCTATCGTTCCAATCGCGCGGAGAGTATTTCTGCAATCTATTCAAAGATATTTTATTCAGGACCTTCACGAAGCAAATGCGAGCGACTGGAGGAACCAAAAAAACTTTTATTAGATTCCAGATGGTAAGAGACTGCACGTGAAAAGTATAGGATCAATTGGAGAGAAAGTCCAGACTGCATTGTTGAACTTGTCCATCCGCAGCTTTGGCTTTTGCGATAATTTCGGATCCAAAGAGCATAGAGACAGTGACGCTGTATTGGTTCAGGCTTTGAAATAAAACTTCGTGTACAAGCTTACCCAGACTGCAAAGACACCGGATCTCCTTGAATTCTCAACTGTCCAATTTTTTTAGCTGCTCTATCGGTGACGAATCTGACATCTGCTTTTGATGTCGCATAAAATTCGAAAGTAATTGCTCGTTGTTGTTTGTCTGTGGGGTAAAATTTAGCTTCTTTCGCGAAACCGGGCTCCAAATCGTCGCCATAGTCGACGAAGAGGTCTAAGACATCTCGCGTCAATCCGTTTTGAATTTTTTCCGGAGGATCATCGCCTTGAGGCAAGCGAACTGTTTTGGTGCCGTATCCAAAACGTGAAATTTTGATCGGTGCATCTGCGATTCCACCGGCCCCAAGAAGCACCGCACCGCGCACTACACAAGAGCCAGCTTGGTTCGGGATAATCACATTGATATCTGGTGCAAAAGCGGCTTTCAATGCGTTTGTCAGGACCGTGGATTGAGAGAAGCTCCCAACGCAAACGATCATGGAAGGCTTGGACCCGTCCTTTTCAAGCTTTTTCACAACCGATTTCAAGTGTGCGACAGTTGTGTTTACGACAGGGTCGAAGAATGTGGCCATGTCTTTTGCCGATATTATCAGTCGATTAGCCTCAAACTCGTACTCCGAGCCGTTGGATTCATTGTACTCTTCAATTGTCTCAGCTGGTGTCGGATTAGGTTTCAGACTCAAATGAAACCAAGCAAAAACCGGCAGGCTTCACGTCTCCACGAACAAGTGTCAAAGACTCTGGCAATGGCACACTTGAATCTGCACTTCCATCGAATGCACATTTTGCACGTTCCCACGCTAGCTGGAGAGTGATGAAGTCTCGCTTCTTGAAATTATCGTAGCGATCCTGGCCGAACAGCGCCTCCAAAAACTCAAAAAATCGGCGATCAATAACTGTGGATCCCCAGTCTCCGCCAGTAGCAGGAAAAGCTAGTTGACTGGTTGCAAAGAGAAAACAGAAGCTCTTACCACCCACCTTCCCGTAGTTTGTTTCCGTTAGTTCCTTGTGTATCCATCACTTCATGAACGCTAACATCTATCGTACCACCACCACAATCGGCGACGACATAGATATCGCCAACTTTGGGTTTAGTGTCTGTTGTCCTCATCCACCAAAAAGAAGCTCCTTCAGGCTCTAGAGCCAAAATTAATCCCTGATTGTTTGTTTCAAGACCAGCTTCGTGTGCGGCAATGTGCATGATTTGCTTAGCATTGTCCTTCCAAATGGCAGGCACTGTGAGCTTTGTTGCTGTCAGTTGCTGAAAAATCTGAGAATCACCACAAACCACAAACAAGATATCTTTGGCTGTCAAAGTGGTGCCGTGAGCACAAATGGCTGTAACAGCCACTGTGAAAATCATAGGATTAAATGGCAATAAAGTATCAAATTGCGCTTACATTCTTTGATATGCCGCAGGCAGGCTGCAATAATGGTAATTGCCTTAACTGGCTTTTGGTTGAGTTCGTCAACGATGGTTGTTTCTGCAGTGAGTGGCGAATCGGTATTGTACAAAGCCATTTTGAATCGGTGAAAGAGATAAAAGTTGGGTCTGTCGGAAGTTCTGAGGTTCAATGCTTTGTCGAGCGCTGCCGCACCAAATGCGACCACCGAGCAGTTTTTTGCGTTCAGAAGAACTGCGGTCGGAGTTTTTGCCTGGCTTACGCTGTTGGGCCACGGCGGGTTGTCGAAAACTTCGGACGGCTTGATCCCGTTGCTGCTCGGGAAGGCCCATGCATATCTGTTTAAACAACGAGAGTAAATGCAACGAACGAGATGATCATAATAGCATCGATGACTCCCATGATGACTGTGACGATAAACGATTGTGCAGATGAAGGATGCGCGTGGATGTGGTTGAGAAGCACTTACCCAACACCTGTGGTGCCAAAGTCGATCGCAACGACTGCCTTCTTGTCACTCGTGGGATCCAGCACCGACTTGAACAGTTCCCGGGACGCGCTCTCATCCTGCTGGAAGAGCGTCTGGTCTTTACTCGCGCTTTCCTCACCAATCATGCGGGATTGAATTCAGTTTCTCCAACTTCACAGAAATTTCTGAAAAGGCAGAAAATTTTTCTTCCAAATCGAGAGGATGAGTACGGCCACTCAGCTACTCAACATTGATAAGACGATGACTGCCGAAGAGTGGTTAAAAGCGATCAAAGACGCCGCTGATGCTCTCGTCTCTGACATCTTTGTCGGCAAGAACTTGGACATTGATCCCGTCTACTTTTGCGAAGATATCATCATTCCCATGGTCCCCATTCGCGTCCTCAAAACAAAATTTTTCGAGTTAAGGCTGATTTTAACCCAGGATAAGATCAAGTTTGCTTTGTTCCTATTCATTATTGTGTTAGGCTCACAAAAACCAAAAAAAAAATAAAAAAAAATAGCACATCCATAGAACTGGCCAAGTCTCAGATCGGCCAAAAATTATCGCAAATTCAATGGGTGACAAATGAAAATGAGGTCATATCGCTTTTTAACTCACACGCATGTTTGGCGAAGGATCAAAGTCTGTTTGTTAAATTTTTTGAGAGTATGCCAGGCCTTTGGGCCAAATTACAGTGAGGATTTCTCTTTCTCTCCTCATTCCATACAATTTTCCCAGGCATTCTCTCGAGCAGAAAGTAGAACTCGAGTTATCCGATTATTGGAAGCTTGCAATTGGTCTCAAACCACAACAAACGATCCAAACAACTGTATTGTTGGAATCAGGGCAAGCCTCAAACTTCTTCGCCTCATTCACGAATTTTTTGGGAGGTCTAGCACAACCATCCACTCCGCTTTCAAGAAACGTCCAAATGATCCCACAAACTCAAGCAATAATATCCGCAGAAGGATTCGATCGTAATTGCTTGAAGTTTGCAGTTATCACTTCGAGATCAAAATATAAAAACGACCTTCAAAAAACCATTCTGTTCCTTGTGAAAATGTTCAATAATTCACCGACTAAATTACCTTTGGCAGTTTTGGAAAAAGGAATATTGAACTTCAGGTGAAGTCCATTTTGCGCTCCTGTAACTGAAAGAAAGCACCAGAGAATATCACCGTTTGACAACCACAATAGAAGAAAAAAATTACCTGCAATTTTTTGGTGTTCGATTTCCTTCCAATTCGGAGCCCGAAACCTGGAAAGCATGGTTAAAAAAAATCGCTAGGAATGACAACAAGATAACTGGAGGCGAAGATTTTGGTGCCAGCGGTCTTCAACATGTGCGGCAATTGGCTTCCCTATTCCTTCCTAAACACTTCTACGATTCCGAAGTGTCTGCTTTGCACTCCAAATATCTGGCAAACCTGACCGAAAAGAAGCTCTGGAATTTGACACACCCGCCGCAACAACAATCGAACAACTGGATACCGCCTCGCACGGATTCGTCTCCAGAGGTCATAAGACTCCAAGCAGAACTCCGAGAAAAAGAGGAAAAATTCAAAGAACGGCAGTCTCGCGCGAAGTCCCGCAAAGCCGCCCAAGCAATGAAGATTCAAAACATCCGAGACCATCAGATCCCGCAAATCCGCTCGCTGATGGCTCAATTGTATGGGACGGTGCAGCCAATGGACTCAGCGACAGTGTCTGGAACGCACGACAAAGCTATGGCCAAACTGCAAACGTTTGTTCGTCTGACCAAGAAAATGCCCTTGTTCTACACTGCCAAACTGGCCACCGCAGCATGCGAGATCGGCAAAACTGTTACCGAAGAGCGATTGTCGCTGGCAATTGAGGCAGCGTACTACCCTGTCAAGGTTGATCCTCCCGAAACCGTAATCCAGTTTTTCATGAGCTTCATTCGGGTCAATCTGGGGTCTTTTACCGACTGCACACTTAAACAACTTCCGTCCCCTCTGGGAATCAATTACGAAGTGATGAACTTCCAAATTCCGTGGATGGATGGCAGGGCTATCGCGGTGGCAGCACCATGCGTCGAATCGCTCAAGACTCAGCTTAGGTACATTGAGCCGTCGATTGAAAAATATTCCGCGAACGCTCGCGTTCTCGATATTATTGGAAAAGCCGTGGAGGACTACATCCGCGTCGGCTTCCAAATTGCAGTTTGCCAGAGTTCTTTGTCGCTCCTGGACACTCCTGTGAAGAACGGTTATGATCCATCTTACACTCGAGATGAGAAGTTTGAGAGCGCCGATAAGTCTCATGTAGAAACGGAAGTTTTGCTAACAGCAAACTTTGTGGTCATTCCCGGTTTGTTTGAAACTGGCAGTGACGGTGTCTTCAAATGCCTTGCCATGGCGAAAACGTTGGATTGAGTCAACCGGGCAAAAAGAGAAAAAAATTAGGAAACTGAAGTAAAGAAAAGTGAAGTTGAGTTCTGACAAAAAGAGTTTTATATTCATGCAGAAGGCTTTCTTTTGATTGATTTCATTGCCTTGAAACCTTCTGTTTTAATGCGGTAGTTGCGCTGCTTTTTCAACCACGCTCGATAATCGGCCACTGACTTGACAGACTCCGCATAGTAGTCGGGGAGAGGATCCTGCAAAGAGAGCCTCAGTTGTCCTTGCGGTCTGAACTTCTTGACACGCTCAAAGAATTGTTTATCGAGCCGGTCGATGGCCTGAAGCACACGCCTGCCGGACCAAAAATAAAATAAAGGGGTGAGCAAGAGAGAGTGATTGAAAAGAGGGGTGGGGAACAGGGAATTGTTTTAACTTGTCTGCCGTTACGCGCCATAGCGCGCTACCACCAAAAACGCCCACAACGGCACCAGCAGCACCGACTGCCAATGCGCCCATTGAATACGCTACTGAAGCATCCATGACACCGAACACCAGCTCCGTGGGGTCAAACTCTTTGACAGCCATGAAGTAATAGGATCCAGCTACCAAAAATACAGTGAACGACGCCACGGACGACGCGAGCTCGAAAGACTTTGCGCGCCGCTTGTGTCCAAAGTATTCGGTCCATGACATGGTGCCTGCGGCGGAGGAACCTGCGGCGGAAGAGAACAGCCGCTGGTTCGGGGCAGGAGAACGCACCAGGCGACTGGGCATTCGCAAGATTACAGCAGGCAGTGCGGGCGCGGTCGCTTTGCGTAAAGAGGAAGCAGCGGCAATGGCCGTGGGCACGGGCAAAAGGCGAGCGCGGCACAGTGCGGCCGAAGCGAGCATTTTCATTTTTGCAACGCAGGAGCTCGGCGGCAAACCTGTCCGCGAGCCTATCGAGGATACCTTGAATAGGCAGCAGCACGTGATATTCGCGTTATTTCGATCCGCCGGATGAATTCATCAGCTTCTGTTGCTGCTCATGCATTGTTTTGCGCACTTGCAGAAGACGCGAGAGAGGAGTACGCGTCCGGTACGCGCAAGCCACGCTGGACAGGACCGTGTCAAATAGTTTTGGACGCTGGAGCTGCAGCACGTGGCAGTTCCATGCGCAGTGGCATCGGAGGG
Organism: Entophlyctis luteolus; assembly: GCA_027604725.1. Lineage (NCBI taxonomy): Eukaryota > Fungi > Chytridiomycota > Chytridiomycetes > Chytridiales > Chytriomycetaceae > Entophlyctis > Entophlyctis luteolus. The sequence goes on from JADHYT010000235.1 coordinate 19,477, forward strand.
TTCGTGCGCCGGAGCTGCAGATTGTGTTTGTGGGTGCACAAAGACCGGCACCTCCCGATGAGTTTCCGCATCCTCATCGCCACCGACAACCACCTCGGGTTCCTCGAGAAGGACGCCGTGCGTGCCGACGACTCATTTGTTGCCTTTCGCGAGATCCTTGCCCTCGCCGTTGCTCGCCGCGTTGACTTTGTCCTGCTGGGCGGTGACCTCTTCCACGACAACAGACCCTCGCGCAAGACTCTGCACAAGACCATCACCCTACTCAGGCAGTTCTGCATGGGCGACAAGCCATGCGAATTCGACTTTGTCAGGTGCGCTCTGTTTTCGACCATACGGCGGACTTGCCCACGTCATTGACTTCCACAACCCAGTGCCCAAGACGAAAGCTTCAAAGACGCATTTGCAACAGTCAATTATCAGGATCCCAATTACAATGTTTCTATTCCAATTTTCTCAATTCATGGAAACCACGACGATCCAAGGTTCAGTGTCGTCGATGCCATCAAGCCAGGCTTATATTATTCATTGTTTCCAGCGGAGATGGCGATTTATGCGCTCTTGATTTGCTGAGTGCGGCTGGTTTGGTCAACTATTTTGGTCGCGCTGAGGCTGTTGACGATATTCGAATATCTCCGATGCTGCTAACGAAAGAGAGCGGCGTCAAGCTGGCAATTTACGGATTAGGGAATGTCCGGTCAGTCCGAAAACCCTGAACTACCCATTGAGATTTTCTGATTATCATTTCCTTCTTCTGCAGAGATGAGAGGTTGTATCGTACGTTTGTGGGAAAGAAAGTACGCATGCTTCGACCAGCGGAAGACAAGGTACTTTTGCTTTTATCGGTTTATGCGGCAACTAACGCGTGCAAAGGAGGAATGGTTCAATATTTTTGTCATCCATCAAAATAGGTACTTGATTCACATGTCTGCGAAATTGTTATTTCGACGTTTTATTCAATAGAGTGAAGCGCGGTCCGACAAACTATATACCCGAAAGTTTTTTGCCAGACTTTTTGCATCTCGTAATTTGGGGGCATGAGGTAATACCAAGAGGATTTTGTTGTACATTTTGAGTGATTGCTGGCATCAGCACGACTGCCTGATTGACCTCGAGCAAAACGATGAAAAGGGCTTTTACATTTCCCAGCCAGGTTCGAGCGTGGCAACATCGCTATCCGAAGGGGAAATGATTCCAAAGTGGGTTTATGAATATTTTTCTTCAAATCAATTTTATTTCGGTCCAAAGGCACGTCGGGATTCTCGAAATTCATCCGGACAAGCAGTTTAAGATTGAAAAAGTCCAATTGAAAACTGTTAGACCATTTGTAATGGACGATATCGTCCTGGCGGATTGCAAGGGGCTTTCTTCGCGTAAAGTGGACGACAAACGCGTCGAACAGGTGCTGGTCGAAAAGGTTTGTTTTTTTCTTGTTTCTTCGTCCCAATGATACAAGAAATTACCCATCAATCATCTTGAAGGTTGAGGAAATGATTGAAACTGCGCGAAATATGTGGCTTGAAGGAAACCCTGAGGAACCTGAGGACTCGTTCCCGAAGCCATTAATTCGATTACGAGTTAAGACTGTCTTTGCCGTGTCAAAAGCCATTTCTAAGCATGACAACTTTCCGTGCAGGTGGACTATTCAAGCTTCACAACACTCAATCCGCAGCGTTTTGGCCAGAAATTTGTCGATCGAGTCGCCAACGTAAAGGATATTCTCCTATTTCATCGAAAACGTGCGTCCACGAATGCAGGTAAGAATTGGCTTTTCCCTACAGTTTTATCTTTGTATTAAATCTGTATTTAGACAAGAAATCGAACGTGAATTTCGACATTCCAGTGGATTTGCCCGAAAAGTTGGACAAATTCCAAGTACAAGATCTTGTCGACGAATTCCTCGCTGCTCAGAGCCTTGAAATCCTTCCCGAAAACGGAATCGGAGAGGCTGTCAGACTCTTTGTGGAAAAGGAAGACAAAGATGCCATCACAGAGTTTGCCTCTTCCTTTCGCCATTTGGCTGCTTCACTTATAATATTTTGCCTTAGCTTTGTTGCGGAGAGCCTCAATCGCACTCGCGTATCCCTCGAAAAAGCACCGCCCGACGTTATTTACGATGAGGATAATTTGATGAAACAGGTATGCCCTTTCCCAAGCCGAAGCGGTCCTGACCCTACTACCCGCAGATTTCGAAGGAAAAGAAAGAAGCCGTTGCGGAGATATCTGAAGAATCGGCCAAAGTATTTGGCAACACCAAGCGCGCGATTGCGGCTCGAAGTAACGGCAGCGCCGACGAAAGCGAGGGCAACAGTGCAACAGAACAGACCGCTGCGACGGTCAAAAGAGCCCGGGCCACGAAAACCGCAGGTGCAAAGGCAAAAACAACAGTCAAACCCGCCACCAGGAAAAGAGCCACGAATGCGGGATCTAAGCGCAAGAAGCGGGACGAGAGTAGTGACGAAACAAGCGACAATGATGCATCTGCCCTGCGGCCCGACGACGATGACGAAAATGATGTCGTTGCCGAGAGCCCGCGCTTGTCACGGCGCGATCCTGCACCGTCAACCGCACCCCAGTACGTTCGCTACCTTGCTTAATTCTTTTTTATTTTTTGGTCGTTTTGTGTTCTTGATGTATATTCCGCAGAAAATCGCAGATCACGAGCAAAGCCAGTACGACGTCTCGGTCTGGGTTGCGCCAGTCCACCCTGAATTTTGTACCACCGGCGGCTGCACCTGCTGCTCAAGTGGCTGCTGCCAAGCCTACCAAACCACCGGCGAAATCGATTGCTCCGCTTCCTTCTGCGACACCGAAACCCAGCACAATGCGGATGCCAAACTCAACGAAAAAGGGCGGTCCTACTGTATTCTGTGGGAGCAGCGATGATGACGACGGTCCGAGCAGTTTTGCTGCTTTTGGAAAAAACAAAACTTAATTTGAGCATAAAAATAGTAAAGTCGACTCTATTTCGCTTTTTTTTTTTTGTCACGATGAAATGTGGAAAACTTTTTTGTACCCAAGCTCTTCCAGGATTGTTCGAATGGTGTCATAAAACTCCAACGATCTTTTGGGGAAAATGACAATTAGGTTCGTAGGCATTGTGCTATAGGCTTCGTACCCGCATATGGCGATTCCGACATCATTTTCGTCTCCGCTGTCGGAAAGCCCCTCCAGTTGGGGCACCCTTGAATATCGAACGGATATTTCCTCCATCTGCCGGTATCTTTTGCTTTCGGTACTTTCCGCGCTATTTTTGCGGCGGACTAAGCCATCCTCGCGAAAGGCATGGTTGAGACTCAGTGCGTTTCGCGTGCTCGGGCTGAACGTGCTATCAGCAATTATGCTTGGGGCTGAGGAAATCGTTCAGTTTGACAGGAACTACATCGCTCTGCACCCACATCGCCGGGATTCAGAGTTCCGGTTTGCGGCCGTCTCAGCCTTCGGCATAGTAGCAAGAATGGTTTCCTTGGACACGACGCCGACAAGCCCGGTGTACGTGTGGGATGCGCAAGTTGCCAAGAGAAAGGTCACAACGACAGCGCCGAGGGCCGCAGACTCAAGCAAACCAAGCTCCTTCTGTGCGAATAAGTCGCTTTCATCGCTGAAACATGCAAGCAGATGGATTTGGCACTGCGGTCGGCCGCTGACAGCGTCGCGCTTGCAGTATCGCAAGTGGTAGTCAATGACCGGGATGCCCGCCGTCAACGCTATCCCCTCAGTGATTATTCCAAGCGTCCGCCACACCCCCGTCTCCGAGTAGTGGTTTGCCACTTCGCAATGCGGTATGGGCCCGCGAATGCGGATTGCCTGGCTACTCGCAAGGTATCTTGTCATCTCCCCGTCCACTATTCGAATGAGAAACTCAACGCCACCCTTGTTATGACAGTGGAGCGGCCAGTACGATCGCGTCACGATCTTGCCCGTCTCTTCATCGATGTATTGGAGCAGGAAGCAGTTTCCGAGCTTTACGAGTACTTCAGTTTCGGAGTGCTTGAACGCGAATCGAAAAACATAGATCGGGGTCTTGCTGTTCCCATTTTCCAGCAAGACTTTTTTCTCCAGAAAGAACTCAGTGAATTTCTCGGTGCTCGGCCCATACTTCGCAAGCTTTAGTTTTTCAATATCAATATAATCGAATTTCGAGTTTGACATTGAAAATGACACTGGCAAGCTTTTCGCAGACAGCATCCCCGCGTCTTCACTCTCCTCGCGTAGTCTTCCTACAGCCAGCCCTGCGTTTTTTGTTTTTCGTGCATGTTTTTTTTAAGCAACTTTAAAGCTTCAGCCGACGGCAAATAGAGTGGAAAAACCTGCCAGGATGAACTTGGCAAAGCGAGTGTGTCTGTGCTCAACTGCACCACGACTATTTGAGCGTGTCTGAGACTTTTCTTGTGAGATCTGGGGCCCTGCGGCATCCTCCGACGAAACCGAAAAGCTTTTTTCACTGTCACTTTCCAGTCCCAAAAAGGCACCTGCCACGACAAGAATCAGAAAAACAAAAAACACGCCATTATTCAAAACCAGATGCGTCGAGTCCAATCATACGTAATATCGCTGCTTGACCGCCGGGGTGCGACTTTAGGTAATTTTCGGTGTCGTCTGTGGAAAATTAGTACGTCACTTCCTGCTAAAAATCCGATGAGAGCTTACAAATAATTGACTCAATAACAAGCCACTTTGATCCAGAAGCAACTCGCTGGTTAATATCGTCCCATGTGAACAGCGGAAGGGAAAGCATGTCGGCCATGCTAATCTTCTGGTTGTCCCTTTTCTTTTTCAAAAGAATAAGTTGCCCGTATATGACCGCAACTATTGGGGTAATCAGCACGGATACGATGTACGCATAAGGCAGATAGGCGTTGTATGCGGTTCCCGTGGTTATGTCCACCACGCCATAATATCCGGCGACGAGACCAAGAATATATGCCGAATATCCTACGCAGTCAAAATTAAAGCATTCTCTGCCATTGTTCTTACCGAAACACCGGTGGAGCAATCGAACTCGCTGCCCAGCTACGCCAAATTTGGAAAATTTTTCATGATAGCGAACGCTTGAATATCCTCAACAGCTGTCAGCAGTTGTAACAAGAAGTTCAGAATACCTAATAAAGCGGAGCCACAAATCAAAAAAACAACGGCTATTCCAATGCGATAATGAAAAAAGGTTGAGTCTCCATATGACCCAACTACCGCAGTGAGTGCAGCCATAAGAACATTTGATGTTATGATTATCATGAGAGATCGATGGATAGAAAGCCAGGTCCCCTACCCCAATTTGTTAAGCCTATCTCATCAAGCATTTAATCTCACCATATTCTGATAGTATCGTGCAACAAACATGCCGGTCGGATATATGAATCCGAAGGCAAAATACATTGATATTCCGTGGATTGCTTTCAGTCCCGGCGTTATAGTTGAACCTGTGTTTGTGAGTGTCACGGTTCCGGATGTCGTCTGACTGAAAAAGTTGACGGTGCTTGACATTCTGTTTTGCGGGCTGCCAATTTCAAGATTTGAATGGACACCTCAGATGGTTTTAGAATCAACTACCCGTGCCAAGTTAGACTCGTGCCAAGGGAATATGCGAAAATGACGTCCATCTGACCGTTGACAATGACAGTGTCGAACGGGTCTCCGGTGTTTAGCAGTCGTGAAAACGTAACAACTCTCTTCGAAAAGCTCTGAGAGGCGGTTATGTCCATCCCGTTCAACACGTTGTTCACTCCGCCTTGAGCTACGTCACTGACAATCGGTTGTGTTGACGTGCTGAATGCGCGTTCAATTGTGGAAGTAGCTTCATTTGACAGAGTCTCACCTCCATGAATCTTGAACAGTGTACATGCCCGTTCCATCGTCATTAACGAACAAAATGTCGGCATCAATCATGTTCTTGCCAAAGCCAAAGCCAAACCATCCCGTTGAATTGCTCTCGAAGCGAAAATCAATAGCTCCTTCCGCAAGCCTGATGGTCCACATCAATGACAGCATTCCAAGCGCATTGACTTGGTTGACTACGGATGTAGCAGGCTGCGGCGACTCCTTTTGCACAAACTTGGTGCTGGCATCCACAGCCACAAACGGATCCGCCGGGTACCAAGAGATGTTTGTGTTCCTCATCACGAGTTCGCCAAGCGTCATATTTGCAAGTGCGTCCATCTCGAACTCGGAAAGTATCCCCGGGTTCTCGTACCAGAAGCGGTCGCCGTCGCGGAGTCGCTGGAACTGCTCGCGAATCGACCAGCGCTGCATTGGCCCGACGAGCGAATTCGCGTCGACTTTGTCTTCAGCGAACACCGCTGCATTCGCGGTAAGCCGGCATTTCCACAAAAATGTTTTTCAAACGAGCCTGCGTATGAATCAACGTCGTTGATGTCGTCGTACAACTCGGAAAGAATGCGCTGAACGTCCATGTCTGAAGTAATGTCGCTCCATAGTAGGGCTTCCGTCATGTTGAGGAATCTGCGGACCGTAGCGTAATCTGGAATACACAGGTCACGGCCCCTGCTTTCAATTATCAGTGAACCGATTAAGTGACGACACAGAGGATCACCGCTGGATTCCTATTGCTGCCAGGTCGAAGTAGTGTCCAGGATTCAGAGGCAAGTAATTCCGGACCTCGCTCACAAAATGCGTGTCGATGACTTGGTCTCGCTGGAATGCGAAACCACGCAGTATTGATTCCATCCCGTACTTGAGAACTTCTTTCACAAGATTTGCGTAGAATGCTTTTTTTTTTTTGTGGTTCAGCTTTGCCTCAAGATGAATTGAAACTAGCCTTTATGGAACATCAAATGCCCTTCCCGGACTTGCATGCAGTTTTCGTCCAATCGCAAGATCCTGTGGAGGGAGGTTTTGGTGTAAGATTGGTTTTACCTAGCGGCAGTAGCAAACAATTCATTAATTGCACTGTGGCCATATCGGAAAGCAACGTTCGCAAAAAACAAGTCGATTTGCGGATTGACGTCTGGATTATATCCGGCGTAGTCTGGCAAAAGAGTACCGGTTACTATCGGAATGTACTGTGGAAAATCAGCAGTCAATTCAATGATCCATCACAGGTGCGCTTACATTATAGACAGTAATTTTTTGAACAATTGCTATCACCCAACGTCGAGCCCGCTGAAAGAGAAGCTCATCATTCCATTCTGGAAACAATAAAGCGAGTTCTCCGGCCCGCCGATTATGCTCGCGGAAAAACAAGAGGTAATTCATGAGCAATTGCTTCGGAAATGTCAATGAGAGGAGCGCGAACTCGGGAAACACACCGGCATCATATTTAAATTTGGTATATTGAATGCGAAGTATCCATCATAAGGCCCCCCAGTGATAACTGGTGGGAATTCTCCGAATGAAGTATTGATAGACTTTAACCGCCCGCCCACGAAGGACCGCATGTTGTTCATGTCACTTATGGAGTTACCGTACAGTCCACTACAATCGATGTACGACGTGAAAGAGTTTGGAATCACTCTGACGTTGTTGACTTCGTCCACGGAGATGTAGTTGGATCTGAACATGGGAATAAAGCTTTCGGGGTTTCCCACTATGTTGAAAATAGAATCATTCGACGGGACAGGTATCGGGAATGGATCCGCTGTTTTGCTTTTTGTCAGTTCTGCTGGAGGTGTTGAAACACAAAAAAAAAAAGGCCCCACATTCGTTTCTCAACGCGACTGTTATATCCAAATGCAGCATAACGCCCCAGGCCGGGGCAAAGTCCGAAATACCCACCGAGTTGTGTAGGAATGGCTTTCGACCAAACAGCTCATTCGAAACAAGGCGCGCGCTGGGACGGCTCTGGCCCGACGGAGCTTGATCCACATGAGCAATTGGACGTGCTACATGAAAAAGAAAGAAAAAAAAACAAACTCGGACGCGCTCACACTGATTGGGACCGCAGTCGGCGGGCGCGACAAGTTGGTAGGGCGCGTTGGCGGCGCCCCACGCGGGATGCGCGAGGTTGTTGCCCGAGCCATCCATGCTCTGGATATCCGTGATGTTCCACTGCGTCGAAGCCGAGCATCTAGCGCGCGTCGCCAGTAGCGCTATTGCGGCCGTGATAACATATCCCATCTAATTTATCGACACACGAAAATGTTACCAGCTGTTCAAAATCCGACGACGGCTCCCCGAAGCTGAACAAGCTGCACCAAGGTTATTTGCGCACATTCTGTGGCGACTACGCACTTGCCGCGCAGCTTGCCGAAACGGCGGCGGTCGAGAAGACGAGCTCACCACTTTCGCCTGCGAAAATTTTTTACCAGTATCTGAAGGATGGGTATGAAATCAATTTCGAAGCACGCGGCGAAAAAAAAAAAAGTGCAATTTGCAAGTTGGCACAAAAAACGAAGGCCAGTTCTCGGAGGAGCGATTTGAGGAAGCCAGAGTCATTCCAACTTCATCTTACATCTGTGAAAACCATTGCCGCTTCCAGCCCTGCTTGTGATTGAGAGAGAGATAATATCAGACAAGAGAATGACCAAGCACCAGCGCGCAAGGGCTAAAACACGGCAGCGACTGAAGGAGCCTCTGGATTCGACTACTGAACAGTATGTATAGCTCAGTTTTGAACACCTCGCCAGGCTTGTATGTACACGATCGCTGACGCCTTCGTTATTATTGAAAAAAGGCGGGCAACCACGGCGCGAAGTAAACTTCACAATCCATCTTCCCGGATTGCGAGCGCGGAAGCTGCGGAACTGGTCGCGCTGCTGCACGAGATGGGAATGGCGTGCGTTTTCGAGGACCTTTAAATGACTGGGACTGTCACGTCGCACACGGGATGCGCACGGGCCGGCCATGACGCCGCGGCCATCGCCGGCGACCGCGCCGATGCAAATCCCAAGGTCGTAACCATTAGCGAGAGCGGCAGCAGCAGCAGCAGCAGTAGGACCTGTGGCGGTCGCAACGATGCGCCGGATCCCGCCGTGCTGGCCAGCGTGCTGTATCTCCCGCCGGGCCGCAAGCAGACCAACACGCCCGCCGCCTCGCGGCGCGTCGCATTGAACCGCGAGGCCCAGCGCAAGGTGCGAGAGCGCCAGCGCATGCGGGTGGCTTCCCTCGAGCAGGAGGTCGCCGAACTCTCCTCGGCGAACAGTGCCCTGCGGGCCCGCGTTGTTGAGCTGGAATCGTTTCACGCTGCGAGTACCCGCCATATGCAGCAGCGCATCGAGCAGCTTGAGGCTGCTCTTCGCCAGTCGCGTGAAACGTTTCAGGCGACTTCTTTCAGAATGATGCTCAATCACGGACTTGCTTCGAACGTGAACGCTGCGCGGATGGCGCTTGCGCAGATTGGATCACTGCGATCGCTGTCGCATATGGTGGATGCGCTTATTCAGCTACGATTGGTAACTTTTTTTTTTTGAGATTTATCACTTAGAAAGGGTCTTGCTTGAACCAAACTTATTGTTATGTTTACATAGACACTGGAGACTTTCGTGCTCAACATGGATGACCAGGCGCAATCTATGCCTTCAGCTCTATTTTCGTTCATTTCGTTGAGATACAAGCTGCTTGACGCCTGCACTGTGCTGGACCGGGTGCGCTTTATCGAAATTTGTGAACACATCAGTTGCCCTCCAACTGGTGACTATTTACCTGTTGCTCCTGCTGGATTTGGTGCTCGCAACGACGATGCCGTGACTTTGTTCCATGATCAATCTACAGGCGCGTCTGCTGTCGAGTCACGGATGACACCCTTCGTGCAGGCACTGCATGGTATTCCGTCGTTGCAAGGCTCTCCGGACTCCTCCGCAATACTCAACGAAATTTGTAAGCTCTTCTGGCCCCCGCAAAGCACTTCTCACACCGCCGGCCATGCGTGTATCACTGACGATGCCGAATTGATCAAGGAAGAATTTGGGCATCGCGCCGTTCTCGCCCGTTTGGTTGTCTTGTTTCGGCGGCTGCAGAATCTGTGCCAAACACCTGAGGAACGCTGGCGGTGCACCCTGGCGGCAGAGGTGGGTCGGCTTGGGAATCGGGAATACTTCGACCGGCTAGTGCAAGAGTCGATGGTCGGTGCTGAAGGCGGCGTGGGCCCGCATGGATTTGCGCCGGTTGCGTAAAGCAAGTTTCAACCAATAGAATATGCCCACAGATCGCACACGCGCGAGAAACATTCACACGCTCAACTTCCCACCCAGAACGTCCGCCAGCGCATCGACGTCGGTTGCATCCACGGCGGCCTTTTTTAAGTTGTCGGAGGCATCCACGCCTTCACTTTCATCGCCGCTAGCATCGTTCTCATCCTCGCTGTCCGGCTCCTCCATATCGTCCAGGTCGTCCAACACACCGCCGCCTCTCGCAAGCGCGGCTTGAATCTTCTCTACAACTTCGTCGTCTGCGTCAAACATGTTGCCGTTCAGGTGCAATGTTTTGATAGATTTGTTCGCAAGCATCTCGGGGACAAGTCTCGCGCCGGACAGGTCCATTTCATTGAACGCCAAAAGGAGTGTCTCGAGCCGCGGCGCAACGGTTGCCGGAGTGAGAGCCTTCACGACTACCTTTGACCCGCCCTTGCCAAGCAGACAGTCCGAAACATTTAGTGTGCGCAAATTTGGCCAGTTTGGAAGTGATTTCGACAGAGCGACTGATCCAGACTCCGTGAAAGTGTTATCCTTGCGGTTGTGCAACGGGCTCTGTCAGTCTCATTTCGAAAATAGACTCATTCACCTGAAGATCGAGCACCTCCAACTTGAAACAGTGGGCGCCGAGTGCCTGCACCAACACTTCGATGCCTTCAGGCCGGATTCCGTTCTGCGGCATGCGCAGTTCCGTCAGGTTAGGAAGTACTGGAAACGCAAGCAGCGACAAGTGCTTGGCGGCAGCAGTCTCGAGCCGGTTGCGGCCCATGATAATCGTGCGCATATTTGGCAAAACGCCGGCGTTTGCTTTGGCCGCCTCGTTGAGAGAAGTGGCAATTAATCGGCCACCCTCTGGGGGGGTTCATTCGTTAGTTGCAACTTTTCTTGCAGGACAGAAACGGAAAGGAGAATGAATACCTATGCCGAGGCCGTTGTTGTTCAACTTCAGAGTCGCAATCGCGTGATTCTCGACAAACAGGCGCCGAACCGGTGCCGCGCCTATAAACAAACAAGTCAGGATAAAGCACAATAGAACGGAGGGAGACGGAGGGAGAAAAAGGATCCCATACCGGCAGGACCAAACGCATTGTCGCAGAGATCAATCAATCCCAAGTTTTCCTAAGATGGCGCTTAATGGTTTTGCATCTGGGTGGAAACAAAAGGAATCACCTTGTCGACGAGCGCATCCACGAAAGCATCCAGCGCAAGTGGAATTTCATCCTTCAGACGGCCAGTGAAGATGTCGCTGAGATTCGCAATCTGCGAGGGGCTCAGCGAAAAAGACAACCAAGACTCAGCGAATACTCGCCATCGCACTCGTACCTTTAGATTCTTTTTTTTTCTCAGCGCCTCAGCCACTGCACGGGCCGCGTCAACGCCGAAAGTGTTGCCTTTTAGGTTTGTTTTTTTTTTTGTTTTTTTTTGTTTGTTTTTTCTTTGTTGGGGCTGACTGAACAAGTGCAAACAAGAAGACGGACCTGAGAGCACTATCTCCTCGAGGCCATCGTCGGGGGCAGCGGCATGCAGGTCGATGACGATGTTCGCCGCGTCAGCTGCCGAGTTCAGACGCAGCGACTTGCCCTCGAGCGAGAACTTCATTTTTTTTTTCCTTGCAATCTTAAATATTTTCTTTGTGTTTTGTGTTTTTGTTTGTGTAAAAATGGGTGGTTGTGTTGTGTTGTGGACAGATGCAGAGAGGAGTGGAGTGGTTGTCGTTCATTTGTAATAGCGATGCCGTCATCGCAGGCACAGATTAGATCGACACTCGACACACACTCGTTCCACTCTCTTCCTCACATCACTTCCCTCACACACTCTCCCTCACTCCCTTCCCTCACTCTCTTCACTGCCCCCACCCCAACCCCACCCCCATTCTCTCCCCCATTCTCTCCCCCATCCCATTCTCTCCCTCCAAATGGAGCAGCCCTCCGCTCGGAAGCCCCCGCGCGGCCGCAAGCCCACCACCGCCCCCGCCGCAACCCCGCGCCAGCAGCAGCTGCGTGCCGCCCAGCGCGCCTTTACCGAGCGCAGGCGCCAGCATCTGGCCACCCTCGAGGCCTCCGTTGCTGCCCTGCATGCCTCGCAGTCTGCGATGGCCGCCGAGATCTGCGCGCTGCGTGCGCTGCTGGCCGCTCACGGCATCGACGCGTCCTCCGTGCCTGCCGCTGCTGCGACCGCCGCCCCTGTTGTTGCTGCTGCTGTCGCTTCTAGCCCCGCCCAAATCGGCGGAGGTCTTCAAAGTGACGCTGATTTCGCCCTGTTGCTGCCGGGCCTGAATGGTGCCTTCGACTCCCGTGCAATCCAGGGCAACAAAGACAGCCCTGCCTGCTTCACCGTCGACGAACTCTTCAACGACAATTGGCTGTTGCCCACCCACTCCGATTTCATGCGGCTTCAGAATCATCAGCAACTTGTTCCCCCTCCCCAATCTTTATTGATCGCCCAGACTGATGTCAATGCGTCGCAGATGGCCGCTGGCAATTTCCTGTTTGCCGGATTGGGTGCCGTGTTGTCAAATAATTCTCCCCCAAGCTTCAACAGCAGTTTGAGGAGTATCAGCAGCCGTGACAGCAGCAGCGTTACGCCCACGTTCAGCAATCAAGAAGCGCCAGAGAAGCATGTTCACCACCACCACCACCATTACCACGACGAAAACTCCACAAGCAACTTCGTCAACTACTTGATCGACAATGCGCTCATAAAAGCAAAAGTAAAGTACCTGGAGCGGTCGCTGAAGGCGATCCCCTCTCTGAAGGCGAAGCACATGGAGCAGAAGATCGACCGGCTTCTTGACCTGTTTGTACAGCTGAAGCTGACGCAGCGCGAGCTGCTCGAGCGCGAGTCCGAGCAGCGCGCCGAATCCGCGTGGATGCGCACGCACGACCCGCGCCAAAAGCAAGACCCGCGCGAGGCGCTGTGCGCCGTGTCCTTGCTGGCGCAGTGCGACTACGAAGGTTTCTTCCGCCAAAACCCGTGTGTCGGCGGCGTGTGGGAAGAAATGAAGGCCGTGCGCGCCGAGCTGCTGACTGCATGCGACGACCGCGACGTCGAGTGGATGCTCGCCGTGTTTCCGGGCAAGCGATTCCCCCCCGCCGCGGCTGCGACGAACTCGACCCGCGCAACCCAACACGGACGCATCACCGAAATGGACACCTGATTGCTTGCTTGTTTGCTTGCTTACTTGCTTTCTTGCGGGCGGTACGGTACGCGTGTCGTGCTGGGGCGTCGTGGGTTGTAATAATATTTTTTTTGTTTAAATTTTTTTTTTGTTTTTTTTTTTTGGTTTTTATCGTGATAGTTTTTCTGCCCCAGGAAAAAAAAGACCCCCGTTTCATTTTCATTTTCATTTTTTCCAAACCTTCATCTCGCGGAATGCAAATCACCAACCAACCAACCAACCAACCAACCCCAAATTCAAGACGCAAAGCTCTTCACCACCGCCTTCTTCCACGCCGCAAACCGCCCCGCCCGTTCCGTTTCTCCAATCTTGCTTTCGAACACGCGAATAGTGCCCATTTGCGCCTGGTCGCCAATCACCTCCCTCTCGCTCCAGCAGCCGACCGCGAGGCCCGCCGCTATGGCTGCGCCGAATGCCGTGGTTTCCGCCATGTCGGGACGAGAAACGGGGATACCGAGGATATCCGCCTGCAGCTGCATGCACAAGTCGGCCGCCGTGAGGCCGCCATCGACTTTGAGAGACTTGAGTGGTGTTGACGACGATTTGTTGATCATGTCCACAATCTGTTCCAAATAACCATTAATATTCAATCCAACTCGAAAAGAAAAGAAGAAAAAAAAACAACCAGAAAACAAACAAAACCGTACCTCCTTGGTTTGCCAGCACACGCTCTCGAGCGTGGCACGGCAGATATGCGCTTTGTTTGTGTACTGCGTCAAACCGACAAGGCATCCTCGCGCATCGTCGCGCCAATACGGGGCGTACAGGCCCGAAAACGCTGGCACAAAATAGACTCCGCCGGTGTCATCCACGCTTTCCGCAAGGGACCCAACTTCCGCACTCTCGCGAATGATTCCCAGATTGTCACGCAACCATCTCACGGCAGCACCAGCCACCGCGATCGATCCCTCTAATGCGTAGATCGGCGGGGTATGCGGCCCAAGCTGGTATGCCACTAAAAAAAAACGGGGAAAATCGCACTTTGAGAAATCACGGAACGAACACATGATTCAGAGGGAAAATTTTTTTTTTTTAATCACCTGTTGTCAGCAAACCAAACTCTGTCTCGGGAATGACGACGTCTTCGCCAGTATTGAACAGCATGAAACAGCCAGTTCCGTACGTGTTTTTCAGATCACCGGGATTCGTGCATCTCTGGCCGAGCAGAGCCGCCTGTTGGTCTCCGACACACTGGGAATACAGAGAAATGTAGTTCGGAAACAAGACAAACAGTCCGTCGCACTTACGCCGCTGATAGGAATTCCAGCGAAAGGCCCGCTTTTAACGTAGCCATAGGTTTCGGCGGACGATTTGATTGAAGGCAAGTGCACTTTTTCGAATTGGAAAAATCTTGGAAAAAGTAGAGCAGTAAAACAAATTAGTAACAAAAAAGAAAATCAAGGGAAAAAAAACCCCCCCCACGCCGCGAACATCGAACGCAAAAATTCAGACTCACTCGATCATCTCCGCGTCCCATTGGAGAGTTTTGATGTTCATCAGCATGGTGCGACTGGCGTTAGTCACGTCCGTCACGTGCACGCCGCCGTCCGCGCCTCCTGTCAGGTTCTTTTAACATAACATTGATCAGCCACCACACAGCCCGCATGCGTTCAAAAACAACAACAACATACATAGATCAGCCAAGAGTCCACAGTGCCGAACATGAGGCGTCCGTCGTCGTGCGCCTTCTTGACGTTCTCGTCGTTGTCAATCAGCCAGCGCAACTTCACGCCGCTGAAGTACGTCGAAATGGGCAGGCCGCAAACATTCTGATTTTATATGAGATGCAACATCATTGCAAGGTTTGAATTCAGTCGCATGAGGCATGGTAAGTGAATCGCATGACACGGTACGTCAGGGAAATACCAACCACAAAGTGGTGTTTGCTTTTAGACGGCGTACGGTCCACGAGCTTCGTGACAGTTTCGCGGGTGCGGGTGTCGAGCCAAACTGGATATTCAACGCATGATGAGGAGGAGCTTCGGTATATATCTTGGGCACGGGGGCCTCAAAGGAATAAAAAACGAACTCACCGACAGCGTCACATAAAGCAGCTCCGGTGATCTTGTCCCAGGCGACGGTAGTTTCGCGCTGGTTCGTGACGCCGACGGCGGCAACGGGCGTGTTGATGGGCACCTTCGTGGCCACGGCCTCGATGCATGCGTTGACGCTGGCCATGATCGCCGTGGGATCCATCTGGCACCATCTGTTTGTTTTTGGTTTCGCGCACAAGCGTGTGTCAAAGGACGCTACACCCCGGACGCCCGCGGGGAATGGGCGGTAACAACACCCCGCCCCCCCCCAGACCGAGTATACGCACCCCGGATGCAGATTGATCTGGACGGCCTCCTCCTGGTGCACGGCTTGCGGACGCGCGCTCGAATCGAACAGAATCACGCGCGACGACGACGTGCCCTGGTCGATGGCGGCCACGAGCGGCGCAGCGGACGCAGTCGACATCGGCTCTTGGTTCGGGGCTGAAATCACGCCTGATAACACCCACCGGCCGGCACACAGCCCCTTCACACCACGCAGCTTGCCCCCAACTTCCATTCAACACGCAACCCCAGCCAGTCTTCGCCCGCTGGCTTCTTCGCGCTCCATCAAACAACTTTCGAAGCAAAAGGAATTAAATTACAATGAAAAGGACATGCTCTGGGTGAGAGTCGAACTCACGACCTTCGGATTATGAGACCGACGCTTTAACCAACTAAGCCACCAGAGCGATGAACTTTGATAGGGAATTGGGCAGTTTCCTTATCTGGGATGTTCAGCGGGATTTGACTTGGAGAAGTCAAGTTTGGAGAGG
>JADHYT010000236.1:0-35471 GCA_027604725.1 Entophlyctis luteolus
AATAAATAGAAGGTGGGGAGAGGAGATGGGCGACCTAGGTCGTATTTAGTATTTAATTTTGATTTTTTTTTTATCTTTTCTTTTTATTTTTTAATATCATATACAATTGAGCGAGCGAATACAACTAATTGCCAGCCACTGTATTTATGGTACCTGCTTTTAGTTAGGTTGTTCAAAATTATCTATATTTAGATACAAATCAACAAATAAATTACTAGCCACCATATTTCATGGTATTTTCTTTTATTAGCTAGTTAAAATTAATCTATTTAAAGACAACTAATAAATACATTTAAAATATATACGATCATCAAATATCTTTATTTTATATTAGAACCTATTCAGCAAATATCTTTAGTTGATCTAGAGGGTTTTGTATTGATAACATAGTAATTTTAGGGTAGCTTAAGATAGCTAAGTATGATAGGTAATTGAAATAGTCTTAATATCACGAATCAAATAGCAATGATATCGCGATCATCAAATAACTTTATCTGAAGATGAACTAGCAGGAGCTGAAAATTAACATCTACTATATAGGTAATTAGGTATGGTAATATTATATTTAGTACACAAAACGATGACAATATTATGTCTAGTCTCAAAGGTAAAATAATAAAACAGTATAGGTAACTAGATACCTTGTAATATACTGCACTAGCTTCTAGCTAAGATAGCTAAATATTAATACCTTTATAATCGACAATATTAATCACAGATGTGAGTTAGTTAAGCTTAAATAAAATTGATCCTTGTATAACACTGATCATAGAGCTCTAGCTCATTGTGCTATACACACCTTATAGAATTGAGCTTATAGTTTATCATTCAGGGGATATATATTTTAATAAAATATTGAGTATAAAAGATTAGATCGTTAGGATATAACCCCCTCCAGGTTTCATAAATATTAACATAATCGCTCATTTATTTAAAATAGTTTAGAATTATTAAGTATAATAAGGGTACCACCTTATGTAATAACAGATTTATGTGGATAATATCAGGTTCAGATAATAACTAAAGTTAACATAACTAGTAATTTGATCGAGAATTAAGTTATACCTTAGCAACTTTATCAAAACTATACTTAGTTCTACACTAGCTACTTTATCGAGACTATACTTGGTATATCTAATATAACCTAGATTACTCACCTTTACCAAATGTACCATATATTAAGTATATACAATCTGAGAGCTCGAGGGTAGGAGCTCGTAATATAAAATACTAATAATAAATATACTAAAATAAGAATAAAAACTTATATGTTTTGTATTTATTCCTAATTTTTTAGAACCATCAAAAGTGAATTATTAAATAATTGATCGTGATGATTTATTGTGTTAATAATAATTTTAGATTAATTTCTAAAAGTGATATCGAGAGTATATAAGGGGCTGGTAACTATTAAATTTGTGTTAATCTCTCAAATTGTACCTACCAAATATAATAAAGTCTAAAGTATACAGGGATTGGTGATCGTATTATAGTTGTATTTGGATTAATTTATTATTTTTACTATTTACCTAAAGTGACATCTAACGTATAAAAGGGCTGATTATAAATTGTATTTAAATTATGATAACTCGATATAAATAAAGATTGCTAAATCTCAAATATATTGGGTTTGGTAATTGTATTTAATTGGATTTGATTTATTAATAGATTATTTTTAACTTCTAATTAAAAGAAAATACAAGAGGTATAAACAATTACAAATACAGTTTACTATCCTATTACTATCACGATCTATCTATAACTATTATGATAATATCGGGTACTATCATCATTAAATGAATATTATCAAAAATTGTGGTAGGATACCATTTGATGCTATCATATTTATGCTATATTATGCTATATTTATGCTTGTGGTAAAAGTCACCAATCTAATATTCTTTAGATTCTCAAGTTTATTATTTAATATAGTTGATTCTCAAATTAAAAATATGTTCTAAACTTATTGTAGATCATTCCTATTTACTTTAGATGGTTATCTAGGTGTTTGTCTTATTTTATATTTAAATAACTTATATCAAAATAGAGATCTTAAGTAATATTTGATCATGATTATAGAATAAAATAATATTATTTAAAACATCTAATTAAAAGTGAGTCAGGAATAAATATTTGATAACCAAAATATAGAGAAGGAATATTTGATAACCAAATATAGATAGTCTCATTATAATTTATGGTAAAATAAGATAAATACGAAATAAATCAACTAAATTGGTAGTAAAATTAATAAATGAATATATCTAATTACTTCGTAAGATAGGTACAAAATAAGGACTCCTTTATGTCTATAGTAAAATAGCTGCTTAAGTGTTAATACTAACTAGCTAATATAATACCACTTAATATGGTACATAGCTATCATCAGTAGGAGGTACTTAGGTACGTACCTAGGATATAAAGATATATGCCTAGAAGATAGTTAACAATTTATATGTTTATTCTTAATTATTACCATCCTTAGGATGATTTTATCAATAAGAAATATGTTGATTTTTAATATTCATAAATCTTTTGAATGATCAAGCCTAGCTTGTATATACCTCTCAATAAATATATATTTACTCAAACCCTATTATTTATATATTAAGTTAACTAGATGCTCCTCTAAATCTAAGGGTTAAGAATTTATACTAACTGATGATCGTAGCTCTGAACTAAGGTAATATATTTACGACTCATCATCAATAGTACCTAATTTTCTGAATGTCTGAGCTCTTTAGATTCATGATGTTCCTAATATCAAGGTGAGCATGAATTTGATCTATTCTTAAATTACTACATAAGTTCGCAAGCTATTGCTAATTATATTAATATATTGTATAGTTGTAAGATGATCAGAAGATATATGATATTGTTAGGTTAGATTAGATTACCTAAATAAAATATTGTTAGGTTAGATTAGATTACCTAAATAAAATATTGTAAAATGATCCTGCTAGATCGAAACTTATAAATTATATTTGATTAGATCGAATCCTTTAGATAGAATAATTTAGATATCGCTATTTATAACTTCCATACTTTAAGTGATTAATCAATAGGTACGTATTTGCTATCAGATATATAAAGTTAGTATATCATATACCTAATCTATCTATATTAATACCTAATCTATCTATATTAATACCTAATATATTATATACCTATATGAATGCCTCGTACAAGTTTATTTAAAGTACTATCACAATTTATTTAAAGTAAAGTACAATGACAATAAGTTACACGTAATGATCTAAATTAATACGTAGTGCTAAATAATGGGAAGACGATCTATTATGATATTTATATAACTATAAGATTGGATCCAGTTGTCTTGTGATATAGATTCAATTATATTTAGTAAGCGCACGATATGTCTTTAAGTTAATGGTATGTCTTTATCATGCAGAATAATAAACTATTATCAATTCATGAATGCCTAAAATATATTAAATACAAATCTTGGTTTTATTATAAATATAAACTTTGTAATTATTATAATATAAACCTAGTAATTATTGTCAATAAATATAAACGGAGATAACTTATTAATATATACTTAGGTATAATAAAAAGTACATCTAAATAAGCAATATAATTGATAACCTAAAGATAAGCTAATCATTTTAGCTAATTACACCAAGAACGAAGTGATTATTATTATTTATCAAGGATTGATAGATCGAAGATTAAGAATAATAAATGATATTGAGATTAATACCTAGATTAACAAATATAAGATAAAGATTAATAAATATTTGCTAGACCATAATAAGAGGTATTACTGTATATTTTATTATAATTGAAATCGTATTATAAAATATCTTATTGCTTAGTTATTATTTAATTATCTAGCTATCTATCTAGGGATAGATCTAAAAACTAACTTTGATATTCAGGTAAGGTAAGATAAATTGAGTAAGTTAGGTAAGTAAATAAAGGGCTTAATTAAGTAGCAAGTAATATAAATCTAGGGCCTTTAAGTAATTGTAAATATCAATTATGTATATAATTGATTTATATTGTCAAGATCGCACAATTGATCGATATTGTTAAAACCATTCAATAAAATTGGTTATTATCTAACTGATCTATCTTCCAAATATTAGATAATTTAAGATTAAGAATAGCTCATATTTCGTTCACCATAAACCTAGATTACTTATATTTTGCTTTCTAATAAGATCACCAATAATTTTAAGAAAACTTTAAAGATGATTTAAGGAAATAGGCACCTTTTATTCTTAAGCTCTTAATTAAATCGAGTATAAAAAGTAATAGTAGTCAGTATAAATAGTCGTAAGTATAAATAGTTATAACAGGTCTAAATATAAGTAGCATTTGTAGTTGGTATTAAATATGGATAGCATTTATAGTAGGTATTGAGTTAAGTAGAATATCGATAGTAGATCATAAGTTAATATCGATCGTAACTATTTTAATCTTTAAATTTATAAATATTGGTTAATAAATGATAGCTTAGTTTATAATTAGGGATCTCATTTTTAATTACATCGATTTTGATTAAACTTGTTACAATATATAATTAAATATAAAATTATGTAAATGGCATATAAATATAGATTTAGGATATATAGTTGAGATACCTAGATTAAGAATATATAGTAGATATACCTAGATTTTAAATATGGTTAATATTCTAAACTATAACAAGATTTTAATAAATTCTAAATTATTGCGATCTTACAATATATACTAAATTATTAAATAAAGACTATCATATATTCTAAATGATTAATTAATTTAGATCGTATGCACATGAGTTAAATTGTAAGGGTTTTATGAAAATGGTTGATGGATAAGTAAAACAGGTGAAAGTAATAGATAATTAATCTAATCTAACCATGTATATTGTATATTATTTTATACCTTATCTTTGTATGATAGACTATTTTATATCTTATATTTATTTATACGCAATATCACCATTTAATATTAAATGATTATCTAATTTAAGTAAACCAATTAATATAAAAATCTCGTGAATGTTTTCAACTTTAGAGTAAATGATAAACATTCTTATATATGGTATTAATATATTACCAATTAGTTACTTACTTAATATATGGTTATAAATATATTGTAAGTTAATTAAATATCGCAAGTTAATTTATTGTAAGTTAATTTATTGTAAGTTAATTTATTGTAAGTTAATTTATACTAATTTTATGTAAATATCAATATATGTGTAGAGCTCTAGCTCCAATAAAATAAAATACTCAATTATTTATTATAATCAATAATAGATGATATTAGATAATTAATTCTAAAATACTATTACATCAATTCTAAAATACTATTACATCAATTCGATAATAATATGAAATTAATTTAAATAGTAAATGATGATTAATTTATAACAGGTCGGGAAAAAGGATAGTCAATTTATTTAATTCAAGATAGTGAATAGTGGGATTATAAAATCTTTAGTAATTAAAAGTATGATAAACTAATAACCTACATATTTATTCTAGTATCACAAATATAAACCTACTTATAAATTATAGGATCATAAATATAAACTACGTATAAATTATAAATTACCAATATATTGATTCTAGGGAACTTAGAATCAATTAATATAAGATAAAATAAATAAATAACATCTAATTACATAACCTCACCTAATATTAAATATGTTAATTATCTTATTATGAATAGTCTTATTTATCTAATTACGTAGTATGTGATCTAATTATGTAGTATGTGATCTAATTATGTAGTATGTAATTTAATTATACATAATATTCTTTACTCCTCATATCAAATATCTAACAATAACCTCTTACCAATAATTTATATCTGATATATCTTAGTTTACACAATATTTATATAAAATAGGATAGAATTTTAATTATGCATATAATCTCCCATATAAAGTCGTACCTAGATTCTATTTATATCCAATAATTATTACCAAGATTGTAAATAACTAGGTGATATTAATATTTGATGCATAGATTTAAATATTACGATATCAAGTATATTAATTTAGTCTAAATATAGAACCATCTGATTTAAAATGTAAATTTAGATACAAACTATCTTATGGAAGATGTTAAAATTTATCGACTTTAGTTTTATTAACCTTGTTTCTAATTCGATCTGATCATATAAAGGATATAACTACGAGAAATAAAGGGCTAGAATTCTTACACTCAATAGAATTTTTTACCATTACAATTAGCACATTAATATTTGAGCTCATGTACTCAGATATTTTATCAGATTTATAAATTAAATCGATCAATTATATTTACAATCGTCCTATTTACGAGATTATTTTGTACCGATATTTAATTGTGCTTAACTTGCTTTTATATTTAGAACCAGATCGTGAATAATTACAATGATCGTGATTATTCTTGCTATTATCTATCTTTACAATTCTCATCAGATCATAAATTCAATTCTAACCAGATAATGAATTATCGTATAGGTGGCTAACTTAAATCTATGTACTTAGTTACTAATAGGGTTAGTTCGATATATTAAGTGATAGATAAATTATTAGCATAGTATAACCTAGGATAGATAAATTATTAGCGTAGTATAACCTAGGATAGATATTTTATTTGTACAGTATAACCTAAGATAAATATCTTATTTGCGTATATTATTACCTAGAATTATATCTATTTATACTATATTTCTGTTTCACATACTTATTAAGATTAAAGTACATATTTATTTAGATTTAAATAAAGACTTATTTAAGATACCTATTTATCCAAAATTCCTATTTATCTAAGATCTCTGTTCTTATGCTAATTTATTCAAAAATATATAATGATCATTTATAGGTAAATAGAATATTTATTGTATAGTGGGTAAGAAGGTATCTATATAGTACGATAGGATATCAAGAGGGTACAGGATAATAAAGTATCAATAGTATATAGGATAAGATAAAATAGTATATTGGGTTAGAGAGTATCAATTATATATAGGAAACATATTTTATTGAGTATTTATTATATATAGTATTACATCACATCACATATAGGTTCCATATAAGTATAACATATTGGTTTCAAATAAGCTATATTTATTGGTTCTTATATAGATGAGATAAGTACCATATAGAAGGTTCATATATAGATGATATTAGTACCATATGGAGGATTCTAAAGTATTATCTAAAATACTATCCATGATTTTTATGATTATAGCCTATTATTTATGAGTTCTATTTCAATATTTTAAAATAGCTATTTATGGGCCTTTAGTAACTGGTGCTATATTATATGCAGGTATTGGTACTATATTATATTTAGTACTAGGAGACTATTTGTTTTATATCCTTAGCTTTAGACCATCTACTTTTATTAACCATTAATTATACTGCCTACTTCCACTTTTCTATTAAGGAAAGAAAGAAGGATTGCTCACCAATTCATTTTGAATGATCAATCCAAGTAGGTAGTAATTTAATTTTATATCAAATGTTTTCCACTGTACGTCAAGTTCATCCTTATCATTAGGTAGATGTATCCCCATGGCCTTTTCTTATGTCCGTAAGTGTCTTCTCTTTCGCAACCACTCTCGTATCTTGGTAGACTCATTATCCAGTATCTAACATATATACTTAGGTACCAGGTATGGGTTAGATTTAGATTCTATGGTGGAGAGATGTAATAAGAGAAGCAAAAGGAGGATTTCATACTAGCACCGTACAAAATGGTATTGTAATAGGATTTTAGTAGTTTATGTAGTCTGAAGTAATGCTATTTATCTCCTTCATTTGGGCATACTTGCACTCTAGTTAGGCACCTTCGGTCGAATTGGGTTGTACTTGGCCTCCTGTTGGGATCGAATCTTAGAATCCTTGGGCTTAGCCACTAGTTGGTACGTCCACTTAGTTGTTTTCTGGTTTGACTATCACCCTTAGTCACCATGCACTTATCAAAGGTGATAAAGCTACTGCATAGGCTAGTTTGGCAATCACAGTACTTCTAGGAGCAGGTTTCCTTTATCTACAATATACTGAATATATTTATTGTTCGTATACGGTCGCAGATAGTGTTTATGGTACAGTATTTTACTTTCTAACTGGTTAGCATGGATTGCATGTTATACTGGGGGTACTATTTTAGGCAGTAAACTAGGTACGTATATTTAATGACCAAGTGACTTCTGAACATCATCTAAGTTATCTATTTGCGATTTGGTATTGGCTCTGTCTTATTATAAAAATTAAGTGAAACTTCAAATATTGAAAGGATGGTATAATAATATCAATGCATGCATAATATCTATCCATGCATAATATCTATCCATGATTCTATAAGATCAATGTATGGTTATAGAATATCCTGATCATGATTATATAATATCCTAATCATAATTATATTACGATCATAGTTTAATAATATCAATAATTACAGTTTAATCATAATCAGTTTGATCATAACGATAGTTTAGTTTAATAATATTTAAAGGAGAGTATAATAACATTAAAAGGAGAGTATAATAACATTAAAAGGAGAGTATAATAACATTTAAATAATATAAAATATTTTATGATATATTATAAATAATATGATATAATAAATGTTACGATATAAAAAAGATGGTATTATAAAGTGATATTTAAAAGTAGTTCTATAAAATTGATATTTAAAAGTAGTTCTATAAAAGTGATATTTAAAATAGTACGATCAAATAGTACGATCGAATAGTACGATCGAATAGTGCGATTAAATAGCAATATCGTAAATTATTCCTAAACTAAGAATAATTGCTTTCTAACCTATTTACCCACCCCTCTTCTATATTAGAGCTCCTAATCAATTTATCCCCTTCCTGATCGATTTACTCCTTACCTATCTGCACCCTATTTATTATCATTCTCCTTCCTCCTAAGTTATTCTCATCTTATTTACTCCATACTTTCGTCCTCCTATGTAAGTTAGTTTAATCCTAAGTTTAATTTACCTTAATTTGGTTAATGATCGCACATTCTGCTATCTATCAAGAATATAAATACGTAATATTACTAGATAAAGTTAAATTTTACTTAACTTATAACACAAACCTAACCATTCCTAGTGTTAAACTATCAGTCCTACAATTATACAGACAAATTGTTCTATTGTTGAGAATGGAAAGTAGTTAAATTAGTATATTAATAATCACAAAGGATGTAAGTGATAGAAGGATAAGCTATCTAGGTTCTAAGTAATCTTAGTTATAATCAATTTAGGTCATAAGTTAATATAAAAAAGTCATGATAATTATAGGTGGTCAAGATTATAGGTTATCAAGATCATAGGTTATCAATATCATATGAGATCAAGATTATAGGTTATCAAGATCATATGAGATCCAAGTTCTAAGTTATGTACGCATCAAGTATTCTAATTAGTCGAAAGGGTGCTCAGTACTAGCCTTTCCTCTGCTTACTTATAAACATAAAGGTCCTTGTGATATAGGTTTGCTCTAGCATTTAATAATTATTAGCATAATTGGATAGTTTGAATTAATAAATAACATGGGCTTAATAAGAACTGAGCAAAGTTGGTACAAGGTGATGTTTAACCTATAGTTGTGAGATTCTGTATAAGGTCAGGTTTTAGATGGTTGCTATTTATTTCTAAAGCTAACACCAAACCTCCCTATCATAGATTGCTGCAATTCATTTATTAATCTTGCACCAAACCTCCTTATCATAGATTGCTTGCAATCTTCCTCTTTGTTATCACTTATTGCTTGCAATTAATTGTTATCAATTCCATTCATTTCTAGCTAACCTTCGTAGGCTAACCGCAGTTGTTACGAAAGATGGTTATTTGAGGAGGGTTACTAAATATGTGAGGATCGTATTAATACAATTAACCAGATTGAGTATTAATCTTGGTTTTGCAAGACTAAATGTAAAGTAGTGAAATGTAAAGGTTATTCAAAAAGCAAATAAGATCGAAATAAAAAGATAGAAAAGATGGGTAATTATGTAAGATATATAAGATAGAATAAAAGGGGCTATTATGTAAGATATATAATGATAGAATAAAAGGATGGATATTCAGAAATAGATCCAAAGATGGAAGTACAAATTCTCAAATAGGTATAAAGATGGGGCTCTCTAATTCTGAACCGAAGCAATATTTATAGCCGAAGCCCTATTTAGAACCGATATTTCTGATGGTGATATTGTGAACCAATCGTCATTTTTATCAAGGATATACTTATCTAAGATTATGCTTTAGACCAATCATCCTTGATTGTACTCACCTTTATTTCTACTTACCTT
This sequence comes from Entophlyctis luteolus, assembly GCA_027604725.1. Classification (NCBI taxonomy): domain Eukaryota; kingdom Fungi; phylum Chytridiomycota; class Chytridiomycetes; order Chytridiales; family Chytriomycetaceae; genus Entophlyctis; species Entophlyctis luteolus. The sequence goes on from JADHYT010000236.1 coordinate 10,277, forward strand.
CATTTATTCTTATTATCATATTGAATCTATTGATAAATTGAGATTAGAATACCTTACGCACCTAGTAGAATATGATAATAGGAGTTCGATTAAAATATGATCTAAAGGGATCAAGTTACATAAAAGGAAAGCTCATAATCAGGTTAGTACGAGCAATCATATTTGGTTTAGTTTCAAGGTGCCTATTTGTTTAAGTTATATCAAGCTTATTTGGCTTAAGTTTAACCTGACTTTATTGAGAAGTTATCAATAATTTGGTATAAGTTATCAATAATTTAGTAAAAGTAATCAATGATTTGTTTAAGTTATCACTAATTGATAGTAATTGGTAGGAAATAATGACCAAAAGAATAATTGGTAGAATAAATTACTAAGATAGAATTAACAGGTTTAATTATAATTAACTGGCATAACTTATTAAATGTACTTTCCGATATAATTGATATTACTGATATCACTAACTGATATCACTAACAAATATGACAAACTGAGCTAACAGATATTATGGACAGTACTTAAATTATTGACTAAATTATTGACTACTTAAATTATGGATATTGCAAAAAAAGTGATTATTCACAGATCGTGATTAATAAGATAGGATCGTGATTAATAATATAAGATCGCGATTATTTACTTATTGTGATTTAATATTGAATTCATCAAACATATAATAAAATTGCCCACTGAGAACTTTAGTTCCCAGTTGTATCTGGCTCAACACTTTAAGGTGGGTTAAATATTTAGATAAAATATTTGGCTAACGGTGAATCCTTCAATTTATAACCAACTAATCTGGAAATACCGTGGGAGTATCAACTTACTAGGTTGATTCCTGTAACGACTCGAAAGAATATAATTACGTACTAGAAAGGGTCATATATATGATAGATTCTAATTAATATTAAGTTTTAGGATAGATTTAAGTTAGGTTAATTTCTATTACATAAGTTAATTTCTATTACATAAGTTAATTTCTATTACATAAGTTAATTTTACTAAAAAGGAGTTATAAAGTCTAGTTTGATAGGTTAGATCGATCATTTGTAATAAACATAAATAATAAGATCTAGCAGTGTTATAATTTCACCTAGATTACGAATTCTAGATTAGTTAGCATTAATTAGGTCTTGATAATTAGACCATCTAGTATTATTATAAAGTATAAGTAATATGATAGGGAAAGAGAGGTTAATGTTCTTTTACACGCTCATCCTCAAATTTCCTACTAGCCTAGCAATTAGTAGCTTTGCTAGAATCAAATTATTTAGCTTATTTTGGACTTCAGGTGCAAAACCTGTTGTAATACGCCAGCACTCATTTACGAGTTGAAAGTATAGTCTGACCCCTAGGAAACTAGAGGGATAAAATTGATTTTGTAGATGTAGTTTGGTAGGCAGTCTATCTACTAGCTTACGTCTTTGGTGGAAGTTACTAAAGGATGGTGCACTCATCTCAAGATGGTGAAAGGATATAATAGTATGGTTATTTTATCTCTAGTCTAAATTTATGATAAAACCTACTAATTATTAACTAATGGTATAATCTATAGGAAATATATTTTACTTATTAAACTAAACTTCCTATTATCACTATTTCTATCATTATAAACTTACCTTTATTTGATTCCTGCTATCATTATAAACTTACCTTTATTTGATTCTTGCTATCATTAGAAACCAGCTATTATTTTAAATTACCTAGTATTTATTGTGTGATAAATTATCACAATTGGGAATCTGTAATTAGAAACCACGATAATTGGGGATCTGTAATTAGAAACCACGATAATTATAAACCTACTATAAATGTAGCTATCTTATGAAACCTGTGATTAGAAGCTAGTAATCAATTATAAACTTGTTATGTTTATAAACTGGTTATGATTATAAACTTGTAACAATCATAATTTAATACAATTAGGTACGAGCAATAAAAAAAATCTGGTAAATAAAAAGGCGAATGATGGAAGTAAGTTAAAATAGAGTTAAGAGCATAAAATGTGATAGCCTTACGATTAATTGCACTAGGGACCGTCGTATGTAGAACTAGATATTGATTAACTTTACAATCTTTAATTCTAATCTTTTGCAATAAATTACTCTGTAGACAAGTAAGTTACAGATAATCTACGCAAACATACGAACTAGATACAAAAGGGATATATATGTGGGGAATGTACCAAAAGTACAACCTAAAGTAGATAGATATAGTAGAAATATATATGATCGTAAGATGGTCGTAAGACTATGGTAGCTCTACTTCATAATCTAAGGTAATTAAAGTAGAGATGTCGTAAGTAGTGAATTCCTATGATTTATAAAGTATATCATATAGAGATAAGTCCTCAACCTAGCCTCAAATAGAAAGGTCCTAGACCTCTGATTTAAAGGTCCTAGACCTCTGATTTAAAGGTCCTAGACCTCTGATTTAAAGAGCCTCAATCTTTTGTAGTAATTGCCTCTATATTTAGTAGTAATTGCCTTAATCTTTAATTGTTAGGCCTAGAACTTTAGGATAATTACCTAGTACTAAGAGTAGAAATCCCATACCTTCTATTTAAATGCATAACTTTCGATTATTGCTCACCTTTTTATGTCTTTATTTAGTATGATTGCTAGTCTTATCGTTTAGTTGGGAATAGTTCTTTCGGTCGCAATTCTAACCTAGGCTGAACGCAAAATCATGGGTAGTCTACAACGAAGAATTGGACCCAACCAAGTAGGTTATCTAGGTCTGTTGCAAGCATTCGCAGATGGATTCAAACTTATTTAGAAAGAAAGTGTTCTACCTTAGGAAGCTTCCAACTATCTATTCTTTACAATGCCATTTATCACCTTTTATTAGGCTTAGCTTAATTGGGCGATTTAGCCTCTTGATTATGGGGTAGCAATAAGTGAATAGCTAGGAGGTGGTCTTTAGGTTCTGATCGCAATATCTGAATAGGGAATCTATGGGGTAATATTTTCGGGATGGTCTGCCAATTCGAAATATCCTCTTTAGGGAGCGTAGCGTAGTTGTGCGCAAATGATTAGTTATTCGGTAGGCCTAAGCTAGATCATGTAGTCGATCATATTTACTCTTGGTACGGTCGATCTGTTGGAAATCATAACTGCACAAAGATCCATTCCCTAGTGTTTTGCTCTCCTTCCGATGCTATTTTAGTTCATGATTGCTGCGGTTGCAGAAGTTAATAGAAGTCCTTGTGATTAGCCAGAAGCTGAATCGGAATTGGTAGCAGGATTTATGAGTGAACATGGTGCATTCCCATTTGCTTGTTTTTTCTAGGCTGAGTACTGTAATATGATTACAATCAGCTCTTAGTTTTCGATCCTATTCTTTGGAGTGAGTGTAGCTAGCGGAGGACATCTTGCCTAGTTGTTTATTATGATTTGGCTACGTGCATCCTAGGCTCGTTAGAGATTTGATCAATTGATGAAAGTCAATTGGAGTCATATTTTGCCTGTGTTGATGGGTTATATCTTGTTCCTGCCAGTCTTTTAGTTTACTTTTAATATTCTAACATGATAGCTGGTTCTGAGCTAAATAGAATAAATAAGTATGCAATTAGGGTAAAATAGATATATTCTGAAAAGAAATCTATTATGAAGAAAGATAGAATCTGGTCTGAACTGAACTGAGATAATCTGTTCTCAAAAGGAAGATATTCGGATCAGTTCTCAAAAGGAAGAAATTCGGATCTCAAGAGTGATATTCGGATCTCAACAGTGATATTCTGATCTAAACAGATATTCTGAACTTACCAGATATATTCTTATCTAAACAGATATTATGAACTCACCTGACATATTCTGATCTAAACAGATATTCTGAACTAACCAGAAAGATTCTGAACTAAATAGATTAATGAATTATGATCTAGGAAAAGAAATAAATAAATAATTCTAAACTAGGTGAGATTCGAACACTGGTAGGAAAGGTGTGAATTAGGAAGAAATATTTGAATCTGGTTTAAATATGTGAATTAGGTTTAAATATGTGTAATTCAGATTCATACTTAATATATAAAAAGGCAAGTATTATCTTGACTAGTATATATTAATCCGATCTAAGGTTGCTAAGTTATATTATCACGATCTTAAATTCCTAGATTATATTATATTATTACGATCTTATGTTCCTAAGTAATATATTACGATCTTATGTAATCACATTAATAATTAAATAATCTTATGTACTTATATATTATCAAATTATCTAAGGTGCTTATATATTTACAAACATTCTTATGTACTTATATATTAACAAACTTTCTTATGTACAAAAAATATTATCAAAGATTCTTATGTTCCTAGATATTAACTATCTATCTTCTGAACCAATACTATCATCTAATCTTGTGATCTTAAATTATTGAATGATCTCACGTACCTGTATAAGACCTTACCTATTTAAATAAGAGCTTGTGATCGGGACAAAGAAGGAACTAATAATCTCTAGAACAAAGATGGTAAATTCATGAAAGAGGAAATAAAGATAGTGAATGAAGGAAATAGAGAATCAAGATAGTAAACAAAATATCTTCTGATCTAGGCAGAAATATTCTTAAGATCTAAGTGAAAATCTTTTTAAAAAGGAATAAATCTGATGATCGAATTCAGTCTAGCTAGAAAAGTATTCTGAACTAGTCTCAGGATATGAAGATTCTGAACAAGTAAAGGATAGATAAATTCTAGAGAAGGAATCTGAACAAGAATAAGGATATATCTCAAATGGAAAGGAGGATTGAAGTACCAAGAATGGATAGAAAGACTCTAAACGAGATAAGTCTAGATGTCTGAACTAAGTATAGATTTAACAATCTAAATAGGTATATGATCCTGCAATGGTTATAAATATATGAGTTCCAAGAATAATTATGAGGATATGAGTACCAGAAAGATTATGAGAATATTAGTTCCAGTATGATTAGGAGAATATTGATCCTAGGAGCTATGAATTAAATAGAACCAAATATGGTTAATAATTTATTAATTCCAAGGTTATTAATGTATTTCCGAACCAATAATGGGTGATAAAGATATCTGAGATTTGATGATATAACAAGTTCTTCTGAACCAAGATGGTTTAGAAGAATTTAATGAATCAAGATTAGGTGCTTCGAATCGTATCAAAGTATGCTTATAATCTTAAGTCATGATCTAAAATAAGATCGTTTCTAATGATCTTCAATCTGACCTAAATTCTTGAATTGATTTTATGAATTAAACTGGCTCTCAATTACGATGACCTAATCACAATCATAAATTGGAATTTATTCTAAAGCGTAATCACAAATTGGAATCAAATCATATTACGATCGAGAACTGGTTATTAATCTAGGTACAAGAAATCTAATTGCGATCAACAAATAGATCAAAGGAATAAGTAATTCTTTTAAAAGAAGATCGTATGGCAAATTAGAGGAGATTAACTAGATTAAGAGGTGATTAAATTGGTTCGTATTTGGTTAAGAGGTTCGGTTTGAATGGTAAGTTAATAGATGCTAATCCTCTTCTGATGATTGATAATGGTTAGGATAAATATGCTTATCCAAATATATTTAAATTAAGATAAGATAAAAAAGTAAGTGAAGGAATTTATAAGTAAAATGAAAGTAAGATAAGGTTCAAAGACTGAAGTAGTAGTAAGAATGCGTGAAATGGTACGAAAGGAGTTAATATCCTAATCAGGACTCTCATAATAATCTAACTAGATCGAGATTATGATCTATCAATAATCTGATTTTCTAGTACAAGTAGATTTTGATCTATCAATAATAAGTAGATTAATCAAAAATAAAGATTAATCAATAAAAATAGATTGGAACTTTCAAATTGGTTGATCTATAAATTATATGATTAACCTAGTACTTGCTAGAAATATCTGATATTCCTTATACAATCTAGAAATTTATTAGCTTATAGTACAAGCTAGAATTATCTAATTTAATAGTTTATCTTATTTAAAGTTAATCTCATTTAATCTGATTTAAGTTAATATTATTTATCTTAAGTTAGTTAATCTGATTTTAAGTAAGTTAATCTAATTTTAAGTTAGTAAATCTTATTTTAGCTTATTAGAAGTTAATATCATTTATCTTAATTTTATCTGATTTTAAAGTTAATCTTATTCTAAGTTAATATTATTTAATCTTATTCTAAGTTAATATTATTTAATCTTATTTTAAGTTAATCTTATCTTATTTTAAGTTAATATCATTTAATTTGAATTTTTTAATCTGATTTAAGTTAATCTTACTTTAAGTAAATTAATCTTATTTTTAAGTAAATCTTATTTTATCTTATTTAGTTTCTAGTACAAGCTATTATTTACTTAGTTTAGTACAAGCTATCATTTACTTAATTTTAGTACTAGCTTGCGCTCACTATTTTATACAATCTTATACCAACTACTTATATTTTGACCCAACTACGTAGCATGATAACTAAATTTATCAGATTGTGAGATTAATTCTCAATAATTCTAAAAAAAAGTAATTAGAGTCGAAGTATCTTTAATATACGGATGGATACATGTTAGACTTGATAGATTAAGAAGGTGGAAGAAGAACTAGTTAATATACTAGAGATAATTCGGGTACAGTTAAATAGGGTATAAAGTAAATGGTTAAGAGGTATGTGATCGTAAATAATAGAAAAAGTAGAAACTAGCAATAATTAAGATAATAAATCTATAAATGATTTATCTAAATAAATCTATAAATGATAAATCTAAATAATCTATGCTAAACCTGATATGATAAATCTTATTATGGTGAACCTGATAAATCTTATTAAGGTGAACCTCAATATGATAAACTGAAATACTATGAATTGGATTCTGATGTCCCGTAATTTGGAGTACCTAAATACGATCAATCTAAATCTAGGAAATCGTAATAAACTAGATCGAGATCTGTGATCCAATAAAGCTAATTAGTTATTAATTATACTTTATTCATAATGAACTTAACCTAAAGTTATCAACTAGACTAATATAAATCTAAACCAAGCTGTTATTAATTTGAAGGGTTATGATAATTTACTACAATCAATAAGTTTGCGTGATATAGAATTGGTAGTAATCAATAAATTAGGTCATAATAAATAATACTGATTAAGATTTAATAAGCTTAAGAATTAAGTATTAGCTAAGCTTAAGAATTAAGTATAAACTAAGCAATAATAAGCTCAACTATGCTAAATAATTAAGTATTAACTGGGTGATGATAAGCTAGCCTATAACTTATAAACTAGGGTAAATAAGCTCAAATATGATAGATTGGGTGTGCAATAATACTAAATTGGTTCAATATATTAGGTAACTAGGTATTGGGTATATATCAATATTAAGCAGGATATCCTAAGTTAATGATCTTTACTTTAGTAGTATGAGTAGTTAAATTAGGAATAGATCGTACGAAAGTAGGTTTATAGATAAATAGGTAGATCTAAGTAAGATTATTGGGCAGAAATTCTGATAAGGTAGGATTGTAAAATTATCCTAATCCAGAGTGGTTCATATTGTAAACCGGGCCTAAAGTTGTTCATATTGTAAACTGGATCTAAAGTTATTTATATTGGTTTTTGAGGAGATCTAAGTTATTAATATTTGTTTCTGAGTTGAGTAGATCTAAGTTATTTATATTTGTTCTTGAGGAGAAGTGAGTTATTAATATTGATTCAAGAACAGGCTTAGGTATCATATGTTAGTCAGATTATAGACGTAGTTCACCTTAGACAGTTTATCATATTTATGCCACAATTTTCTCCCATCTATTGGACTCATTTGTAGTCTTGGATGTTTGCAATTCTAGCTTTTGTTATTTGGTTTCATCAAACCATCAGTTTCCCAGCTACATAGAAAATTATTGTAGCACGATCGATGCTTTTGATCAATCACAAAATTGGTTAAATTAAGCTAATCTGGTTCATACATGTTATTGATGAATTGAGAAGAGTGAATTAAAGTTAGAAAAAGAGTAAAAGGGGGGACATCTAGGGTGGTAAGGGTATATGTCTCAAAGAGTTAGGGGTCACCACCCATCATTAGTTATACTAATCTAAAGTTAATTGGGTTCGATGATTGTATTTAATTATTTTATTTTATAAATTACTACCATCATCATGAATTGCTATTTAATTATGGGTATATTATTAATTAATTATTGATTTATTGATATATTATTAATTAATTATTGATTTATAGATATATTATTAACTAATTATTGATTGATTCCTATTTATAATTGATCCTACAATTTATTTAGATCTGAATGATTTAGGTATATAAATTTTTATCAATTTATCTATAATTTTATTTATATAACCTGAATCTATCGATGGTTCTGATAGTTTATATTATAAACCCTAAATATAATAAGGTTCATAAATATTAATATAGAATATAATTGAGAGATATAACAAAATATAGTACATAATTGATCGTAGATAGTAAATAATTGATCTAAATAACTAAATATCAAATATATTAGATCTAAATAACCAAATATTTTATGTACCAGGTAAATATGAGAACCTTATATTAAATGTATTTGATATCGTTCTACTCTAAAGTGTTGATCAAATTACTCATAATTATAATAATCTAATAGCTGGCACAACTATAACAATCTCCATTTTACTTTAACCATTTAAGATTACCTCAATTATTGTTTTATAATAAATGATTTTTTATAATTTAAGAAAAATTTTAGGATAGTTTAAAGATAAATGATATTGTTTTAATCTAAATAACTTTAATATGTATAAAATAGGGATGATACTATTAATTCTATTATTATATTAATTTAGAGTTATGAACCTATAAATTAAGGGTGATTGTACATAAATATCTAGTTCTAGTATAATTAATCAAGGAGACAAATGATGTAAATGTATGGATGTATGTACTTATTAAATAGTTCCTATTAATAAAGTGTATACTTATTTAAGATTGTAATTAATTAATAATTCATCTTAATAGAGATATCTAGATCAATAATTAATTGATATTGAGGATGCTTTCATATTAAGATTCAAATATTTTAACAAAATGGTGAGGATAAAATGTGATAGGAATGAAATCTTTCTATATATGGATAAAGTAAACCTATATTTAAATAATCTATCTATTGATTAAGTATTTCTATATTATAATAATATGACTTAACTTACAAATATTGATGGTAAAATATCTATTGATTAAATATTCTTATATATAAATGATATTACTATCTACTATCAAATATTGATATTTAAATAATATTTATATCTACCAATATGGATGGTTAAATTATATTACTATTTACTTTCAAATATTGATATCTGATTACAAATATATCTGATTAAATAATATTTCCATCTGCTTAAAGTAAAGTATCAATTATTCTTATCTACTTAGAGTCTTCCTATATGCTTTAAGTATAACTATTATTTATATTAGTTTTAGGTATATAAATCATTTAGAGATTATCTAATGGTACGATCACTTATAATTAAACCCATCTATTATTTATTTAGATTTATATATATTTATATCATGATTGGGTTTATATTTCTTAATAGGATGATAAGAGGATATTGGTGAAATTATCTTAATATAAGGATAATATTGGTTAGATAATATTAATTAAGATCAAATCAATTATAAAGGAGTTAGGTACCCTAAACTGTATTTTTATGACTAATGTATTAATATAATTTAAACCATAATATTTAGTGAGATCCATAATTAATAAGGGCTGGTGATCGTATTTATTGTAATTTGTACTTATAAAAGTAATTGATAAATTATCTAAATACCCAGTAAATAGGAGTTGTTAATAATTAGATTGTGCTGATATTTAATAAGGTGATTTATTTATAAAATAAAGTCTAAAGTAAATAGTTGCTCGTAATTCTTAAATTGTATTGAATTGTTCTTGATTTAATTGGATTAAATTATGGATCAACTATTTCAATAAATACCTAAAGTTAAAGAATCCGATCACTAAATTTGCTTTGCATTGGTTTTAAGTTTAAGATCATTTATATTTGATCTTAAATTATTTAAATTGCAATCTTAGCTTATGAATCTTTGTATTTACTAATAATTAATTTCACCTTTTAATAAAAGTGATTACCATAATTGTAAAAAGATGATAATAATTATCTAGTTATGAATTATCTAGTTATCAAATTTATTACTAATTAATTACTTATAATATAATTATTACGTATTAAGATTATTTAGATAAAACGATCTTATTTATAATTACCTGATTATACTATTAAGATAGATATTATCCTCTTACCAGAAATTAAACGATCTTATCTCATCTCATATTAACCTAGTTATATCTAATTTTATATAATCTTTCTACCCATCTATATTATTTTAACCACATTTTAATAAATATTAAGAACTATTAATTTAATCAATCTTATATTTATTGAGATCGTATTAATATAATCTATTATTAATATCTATCTATTATAAAGATCATATATAATCACTAGTTTATTTATATTTATATTTGGAATATAGTTGGTTAATTAGAATATAGTTGGTTAATTAGAATATAGTTAAGTTAATCTATATCAAGGTTAACTAGAATATCTTAAGATTTACATATATAAATATTTAATATCTCGATAACTTATAGAACTGGAGGGTACTTATAAATCTTTCATCGAGGTGTATATACCTCGATTCTAGATTTTAATAATAAATATTCTACTAAATATTAGAATTATCACTTTATTTTATTCATCTATAAATTATAACCACCCTAGTTAATCTATATGATAAATAATCTACTGATAATTAATTTATGGTTAGATAATGATCAATATAGCAGTTTATAAGATATTAAATAATAAGAATTAAGATAATTATAAGGTATTAAATAAGTCTTTAGATAATTAATAAATTAAGCATATATGTATGTTATTCATAAATTAAGCATATATGTTATTCATAAATGATAATATAGATTGTAATTATGGGTATATTTAGATAATAAAGTGTTATTATGGATTCAATATATTAAGTAAGTATTATCATATGAATTCAATATATTTTATGTTATTATATGAATTCAATATATTAAATAGTCTTACCATATAATTTATGACCATCTTTTATTATCTACCATATTATGATTATCCTCTTAAACCATAAATATTGATGTATCAAATATATATACAAATATATAATTAATTATATATATATAAGATATTAATTAAGATCAAATAAATTATGAAGTTGGTAAATATTTCTAGAAATTAAATAAATTATGAGAACCTTTAAAAGGTTTGAGATAATTTTATTCTTTAATAGATTAGGTTAGATTGATTATTATTTTATAGATGATCATAAATTTTATTATTTGATAGATCGTAATTTTATTAATTATATTTGATAGATCGTAATTTTATTATTTCATAGATCTAAATTGATCATAAAACTCATTCATATACTTAATTATTATATACTTAATTTTATTAGGTGGTTAATCATTTAGATGTAAATAGGTATAATACTGTACCATCGTATATAAACACTACGTACGATTATACTTAGTTATCTCAATATAATAGATTATGTATGAGATAACTATTATAATAATTCAATATAAGTCTAATTATAGAATAAACATACAATATAATGCTAATTATAACAGGAATATAAATAACATAAGGCTAATTATGTAATAATAACCATTAAAATAGAGAATTTAGAATACTGCTTATTATTTAAATATGATTTAGAGTAGATAATCAAATGAGATCTAATTATAAATAAACGATCACATCTATCACTAAATATACTATAATATTATCATTAAATATATAATCATCCTAATATGAACTAGGCATATGCTATTATTTAAATTACTTTAATCTTTAAGGCTTTCAGATATATTTAATTATTCACATTTAAAGCTTTCTGGTATCTTATCTTATCTTATTACTTTTAATAACTTAGATTATTATTTATACTTAAATTATTAAGATCACTATTTTATTTTAAATACCCGATAAGAGGTATTAATAAATAATATATTAGATCGTAATCCTCATATTAATTATAAAAACTACTAAATAAAGTAAAGTTAGATCAATAGTTTTATAGTGCAGATTATTTATCTGTATTGGTATTTATATAGATAAATTTAACACTCTTATAAAAGAAAACACTGGAGGAAAGTAATGGTTCATTATGATATTTGTATTAATTGTATTTAATGTATTTAATAGATAACTATTTAATAACAATCTAATTAAAATAAAATACAGGAGGTTAATAGTAGGTTAGTAATTGTATTTTATACATAAATAAATAACTAATCAAATATAATTAAATACAGTTTCCAAACCTTATTGACTTTAGATTAATCTAAATTATACTAGGAAATGATTAAATAAGTTTACAAATACATATAGTTAAAATACGGTCTAATCATAGTTTAAATATGTGCCTAGTTCCTTATTGATCTGAGATTGAGTATTGATTTAGGATCAATAAAAATTAGTTTTAATCATCTATTTGAGATTGATTTAGATCTTTATAAATTGACTTGATACTTATTTGAGATTGAGATAATTTTAGATTAATATATATTTAAATTTGGGTTAAAGATTTTTATAAATGGGTTAAAAATAATATGCACTAAACATATTTAATTTAGATAACAATAACCCGCAACTATATACTTTATACCTTTATTTTGATTATAAGTAGATCGAATAATTTATGCAATACAAATTAAATACACTTAATTTAGATAGCAACCATCATTAAGTATTGACTTTCTATATTTATTTTATAAGTTTATCAAATAATAAATACGATTTAAATTCAATTACCAGCCCTTATATTCCTCTTGTATTTTCTTTTATTAAATGGTAAAAATATAATTTATATAAATACAAATACAATTACCAATGCCCATATTCCTCCTAAATTAGCTTTTAATTAGAAGTTAAAAAATAATTTATAAAATACAATTACAATTAAAATACAGTCATCTACGATAATATACTTTAGATGCGATCATCAACCATAACACAATTTAAAAATCACGAACCATTATATACATTAGATATAACTGATATTAATTGGTAAATAAAATCACTATTTAATAAATAATAACTAAATAAATCTCATTTAAATACTATAACAATAATTATGATATACTATTTTACTTGATAATTTTATGATGGTTAGTTATAATATATTAATTAAATACAATTATTTATCAACCATTGTATACCTTAGATATCATTATCATAAATTGGGTTAGAAATAATACTATTTAAGATCAATACTACTTAAGATTAATATGATCACTAAAATAAGTATACTTAATCGTTATAACCTATAAAAGGTTTACACCTAATATGTATAGATAAGTCAACAAATCTATAGTAGACACATAATATGGCTAACGCCTAGGGAGTGTTAATAGCAAATTATGTCATAATATATTTAATTAATAAAAGTATAAGGCTAACGCTTTAAGTGTTAAATATAGATATCTAACTAAATATATTTAGGATAGTATAAGGTTTAAACCTTAAGAATAGATTAATAACCATCTATAGATTAAATACCTAAATTCTAATCTTCGTATAAATAAAAGGCTAACACCTTAAGAGTGTTGATAAATGATCTAAAGTAAATCAAATTGATTTAAGTGTCAGGCTAACGCCGATTGAGTGTTAATAGTTAACTAGCTATTCCATAATTCACTATTTACGCTCCTGAGGCGCTAGCCTCTAGATTAAATAAGACATTCATTTATCTAGTATTAATTTAATTATATCAATCACTTTATTAGGTCAAGATCATTACTTATTTAGGTTACCATCATTACCTATTTAGATTACCATCATTACCTATTTAGGACATATATATAAATATTTCTACCAGAATTTTACCAACATTAGGAGATCTAAGATAATTAACAATATTATATTATTTATAATAATAGTCAGTATTTACTAATTATGTAGAATGACAATAATTTATATAATCGCAATTTTACCATAATTTATTTTACCATCATTTATATTACCATCATTTATATTACCACAAATGTTACCATCATTTATTATTAATATTATCATCATTTATTATTAATTATTACCATCCTTATCATCATTTAATTATAAACAATAACCATCATTTAATGACAACCCTAGATCTTTATAATCTTAATTTGGTTATTTAATTCCAAATATGTATATATCTTAGGTACCTGTTATGAATAAATATTAATATAATTAATAGAATTATAAGATAGAGGTAAAAGAGGATCAAATAAAGCTAATAAAGAGAATAAATGGTACGAATTGAATCTAATGATAAGATATTTATATATTTAATTTATGATAATAAATATATTGAACCAATAAATTATATAGAAATTAAATATTTTATAACTATAAATAATAACCATCTTCCTATTTATGATGATTGTAAATCCTTTGTATTATAACTATCTAAATAGTTCATAAGGATGGTTGAATAGTTTATAAATATCTATAAAATCATTTATCAAGAAGGTCTAAATATCAGATGGCTGGTAATTATTATTGATGGTAATTGTAATTTAAATAATCTAATAAATCTACAATCAAAATATCTAAAATATCAGATGGTAGGAAATAATTGTAGTTATAAATAATAATTTGGAAACCGACTATCAAAAGAGATACTGGAGGTAATATAGTAGGTAATAAACTGTATTTAATAATATTAATTTGAGATTAGCTATCAAAAGTGATACTGGAGGAAAATAAGAGGTTATTGTATTTATCTGCCTTTGGGTTGATTTATTTATAATAGTGATTCAGGGGGTATAGTTGGTTATGATTGTAATTGTTATAAATAATTCTTGAAAGTAAAAGTGGTCTTAAGTAAATATAGGTACTGGTGATTAACTAACTAACTGTATTTAGTTATAATTATTATTTGAAATTAGTTAATCATTATGAGATATAAAGTTTATTTGATAACTTTAGTCATTTTTAATCCTCATATAAATGCTAATTCTAAGTAATTTACCAACATCTTGCATTTATTGAATTCCTTATAACCATCATATTTGTCATATTTAAAGTAATTGTTTCCCCTTAAGCTCATATTTTATAATTAATTTTATAACTATTGTTAAATCTCAAGTATATGGTTGGTAATTGATTGTATTTAATTGTAACTATTATCAACTACTTTCTAATAAAAGAAATAACTAGGATAAATAATGATAAGTGATCGTATTAGTGTTATACTTAATTATCAGGATAAATAATGAAAGGAAGATCAAATATTAATAGATCTTGATACTATATTTGTGTTGTACTTGATTAATTTATAATCGTCATAAATATCTAAAACTGAATCGTGATACTTGTTATTGTTTTAATTTGAATTAACTATATAAAAGTGATATTCAGAATAAAGAAGTATCGATGATCGTATTAATCTTAAGGTGTTAACCTTTATTTATACTTTATAATCCTAATTTATCTAGAATGATCTATTATAAAACTATCCTGATTAATAAAAATATTGGTAAATAATAATATTGGTAATAATTCTAATTCCAATTAATAATAATATTGGTTCATAATTATTTCTGACCCCAATTATTTATAATTCTATTTATACTTAATTTAGCTATCTACATTCAAATGGTGTTAGCCTGATTCTTAATACTAAATATTTGATTGAGTCATCTTAAGGTTATTTAATTGATAGAATCATCTAAATAGAGGTGATCGTAATCTTAGATAACCATAAAATAGTTTATCTTATAATAAATGGATTCTATCAATTTACACTATTATAAATTGATTCTATTGTAATTAATTAGTTAGTATTCTATCTATTATTCTTACTATTATTATTAATAGTCAATATTCTAGCTATTCTTATTTATAGTAGGTATTCTAGCTATTTGATCGCATATATTGATACCAAATACTAAGATTTAAATAAATAATATACAATAACCTCTAATACAATTAATAATCTTATCTTGTAAACTTTAGATATTACTTTTATTAGTAATTGAATTTATAATTTAACACTTGAACTACTACGATCTATAACTACCAACTATTTACCTCCATTATCACTTTTATTAAAAAGGAAATTAAATAATTTATAAATACAACCTAATTCAATAAATACTATTAAATAATCTAATCATCTAATATAAAATAATTGGTAATAATATTAAGTAATTAGTGGTTTAGATTAATATGAATAAAGGTTATGGATAATAGTTGATAATATATAATAGATAATTAAATAGTAGGTAATAGATTATTTATTATAGGGAAATATATTAGATTTATAATAGAAGCCCTTTAAGATTAAAGGGGTTCTCTAAATAGAAAGTATATTTAGATTAAGGTGATAATAATTATATGAATATTATAAACCATATAAGATATTATCTAGATATGGGATTAGATGATTAGATTATTAATAGGAGGTTATTAATAGAAGTATTGATTATCTTTATATTATGAAAAGGATCTATAATTATAAACATTAATAATCATAAACTATCTCTATTATATATCTCAACTATTTTATCAAATGTATTATAATTAAATACTACTTATAATTAGAAACTATTTATTAATTATATAAACCATCTATCATTTAATTGATTATCTTTAATTGGTATTGATAGTTATTATAAATGAGGTTATTCTATTTTATAAATAACATCAATAGTAGGTAATAATAGCTATTAGTTAATAGTAGTAACTTTATATAAAATGGTAGGTTATCATTATTAATCATTATTAATCATTATTAATCATTATTAATAGTTTATCATTATTAATCGTTAATACCTTTCTATTTATAAAGGTTATTAATTTAATACTTGGTAGATTTTTAACTAGTTCTAGATTAATTGGTACAAAATATAGATTAGAGGAATATTATCTCTATTAAGGTTATTAATTATTACTAGAATTAATAGATTGATTAGAATGATTTAAATAAAGGTTATTATTGTATATAGATTAGGTTATTATTATAAATAGATTAGGTTATCATTCTATCTAGATTAGAACCTAATCTAGGTTAGGGTATTATGATAAATTTAGATGATAACTTTAAATAGAATATTTATATATAATTAGATATTGATATAAAGATATTTATGATTATAAATAGATTAGGTTCATAAATGATCTATAATGTTGTTAAATTATTAAGACGATGGTAATTGATTATGGTTGATAATGACTATCATAATAGAATATACTGAAAGATAGAGGATAGATATAAATGCAATATTTGCGAATATTTATATGAGCTAATATTGAAGGATATTTTTAGATAAAATACTCTATCAAATTAGTTAATTAATATAGATACTTTATTTACGAATATTTATATGAGCTAATATAATAAGTACTTAGTTTATTTATAAGTTGTTAAATATTATTAGGTACCATTTTAGTATAATTTATCTAATCCCATCTCATAAATATCAATTATTTAAGTATACCCTATATTTATACCTACCTACCATGAGATAAATTAACCTATTTATAACCTTATTTATATCAATAAAAGATGTTTATATTAAATAGTTTATAACTTAATTTTATACTTTACATATCATTAATTGCTAACATCTTAATAAATAATATTATATATTAAAGGATTGGAATAAATGATATTCTATGATTATCATCTTTCATGATTATCTATTATCTCAAATAATAGAATAAATTATAATTAATCTAGATCAGGATATAAATAAATAAATAAATATTTATATAATGATTGATTTGGTATATATATATTAAAAATATGGTTAATATTGGGTAACTAAATTATCTAGGTGATTTAATATATAATTATTATTGTATCTTGAATCACTTTATAAATAAGTATTTATCTAATAATCTAGAGATCACTATTTGATAAATTGGTATCAAATCTATATATAATGAATTAAAGTCATAATTGAATGTAAGCAGATAAAGTATTTTTAAATAGATATAAATTTGAGAAATATTTTATATTTAAAGCATCATTTAGATATCTGATACATAATATAAATTTGTATAAGTACGTACCCTTATTGAGGATAGGTTAGTAATATTTAGAATACTACCTATTATAAGGAGGATAGTATAAATAATATAGAGAATTATATTAATAATCTCTAGGATGGTATCAATTTTAATTATTAATTTATCACCTTTAAATTAATATTAAGGACCCTATATTATCTTTAATAAATGATGATCAAATAATAAATAGCTAAGTATGATTTATATCAGTCGTTTATAAAAGGTAAATATTTATAGATCACCTTTAGGTACTAATATATTTAATATTCTATATTTAGGTTATAATAGATTATCTATTTTAGATATTAATAGATAATCTTAGTTATATAATAGAACCTTTTGGTTCTTATAGATCGTGAGATAAAGGTATGTAATTTAGATATTGATTAATAACTTTTAGAGATTAGTATAAAGATTATAGGAGTATCTAATTTATTGGGAGAGGTATTTATTTAAATTCGTAATTATTGTATTAAGTTAGTTAATTATTGTATTTATTGTATTTAATAGATAATTATTTAATAACAATCTAATTAAAAGAAAATACCGTGAATATGGTGGCTAGAAATTGTATTGATTGTTTTAATGTCTTTTTGTTAATATGGATTTTAATTGCATTTAATGTATTTTGTTATTTTGTATTTTAATTGCATTAAATGTATTTTGTTATTTAATATGGATTAAATGTATTATGGATTTAAATTGCATTTAATGTATTTTATAGATAATTTATTTTACTTCTAATTAAAAGTGATTACAGGAAGTATATAGTTGTTAACAATTTGTATTTAATACTTAATTGGAACGAAGTGGAGCTATTGTATTTCTGTCTTTAGTATTTTGTCTTATGTGTTTCTGAATTTATGCATTTCAAGCCATGCGGCGATTGAGCTATAGATTATAGATTATGAAGGAATATTAGATTCCGGATCTTTGTATTTGTTATTAATAAATTTAATCAATTACCATGCTTGTAAGGTCGTGGTGATATATGTATTTTGTATTAAATAAATGTGCTAGTGTTTTAGTTGTTAATTGTTATTGTCTTTTGTATTAAAATTGTATTAAAATTGTATTAAAATTGTATTAAAATTGTATTTAATATAACTATTTGAGATTCGTAATCAAAAGAAAAGATTGTAGGAATAATAGATGGTAATTGTATTTACCATTAATAGCATTTAATTGTGTTAATTAATAATACCTGCTATCAAAAGATGAGATAAAAGTTTAATATTTGATCGTAATTATTGTATTTTATTTGGTATTATTTTTAATTAATTAGTTAATTATTTTTAACTACTAATCTAAATTAGCATCTAATGTATAAAAAGGCTAGCTATTTATTATATTTAATTATTATCACTAAATGGCAGTTAAATTGAGCTAGTTCTTAAGTAATATTTGATCACAGTATATAAAAATGATGTAGGTATATTAAATAAGGTTGATATATTTTATAATTGAATAGACTACTAACTATTTATAATTAATTTAAACTATTTGTACATTCATGCAACTTTATGTAGAGGTCGTTCTATATTATGTATAACAATCTTAAATTTGTACTTGGTTTATATTATATATTTATACGTGCGTATCTCATATTATTGTATTTATTAAAATTATTAAGGTCGTACTCACGACCGTCGTTATTTTCTTAATTTAAATTAAAAGGTTAGAGACCGATACGATATTAGATCCATGATATTTAGATAATTACCTACTTGGATCGTATATATTTAAAGGTCCTAGACCATAACTATATTTGTTACTTTATTTTATATGTTTTATTCCCTTTGTATTATATTAATTATTTTATACTTATTATTAAAGTGATTACCATAATTTAAAGATTTAGGTTATAATTTAATTGTGTTTATTTATTTCTGATTTAAATAATTAGAATTTAAATTGGGATCTAGAATATAAATAGCTGGTTATAATCGATTGTTGTAATTTTATTTTAAATCTTGAGATTGATTTGTGTTAATTAGTATTAATAGTCTTAGTACTATATTTATTAAATATATTGATATCTTAATTAAATACATTGATATCTTAATTACTAACCTACTCTAGAATATTTATAACAATTACTTTGTAATCTCAACAATCTATTACGATTATTTGCCAACTTTAACGATTTTTCTTCCTTTAGAACATAAATTTATATGTACACATTATTCATTTATAATTATCCTTATATTTAATCAGAAGAGCTATTTATTTAATCGTCTAATTTAGAATTAACCAATTTATCAATTATTTTTACATTATAAATAATTACCCTTTACTAAATATAAATTCGATCGATATTAATTAGATTCGATCGAAATTTATTATACTTTAAATTTATATAAATCATTTCTATATTATGAACACTTCTCAAGATTATTATCATTGTACCTAGATATATTTAATCATTTATATAATATTTTATCTATATAATCTTGAATTATAAATGGTAATAATTATTTGTTCTCTAAATATTTATAATCATCTAAATATAATTACCATCCTAAATACCATTATCAACACCTTTATTCCTCCTGATTTGCTTTTATTGAATGGCTAAAATCTTATCTATTTAATATTATTACTAATATCTTATTACCTCTATAATCACTTTTATTAGGTTGTTAAAAAATAATTATTATAAATACAGATTAAAGTATAATCAACTATATACTTAAGATTACCTATTTTATTTACGGATTTCAAATTATTCTCATAATAAATATAATTCCAACCGGTGATAAATTACAATATATACCTATTTTATAATCGATAGAACTACTTTTATTTATGGTTATAATCTAATATTATTTAAATATTTATCATATTTTGGTATGGGATCAAATAATTTATGAAATAAAATAAATATAATTAAATATAGAAAGATAAATATAATAGAGATCAAGAACATCAATATTATATTATATTATAACAAATGCTAATATAATAACTTATGCATATATAATAACCATCCTTAAATATTCTTACCATCTTTTATTTACTACCAAATAATTTATTACCCAATAATAATTAATTACCTGGTTATAATTAATCACTATCATTATCTTAAAGTTATCAATTGATGATAAATGGATCGTAAATAGATCATAAATTAGGGCATATATTCCTAATTACTTTAGATCTTTAACCAATTAAATCATGATTTCTATATAAATATTACCAACCTTTTAAGAATTCTTATTTAGATGGTTCTAAATAGTAGGATCTATAAAATAGCTTTGATATAAATCAAGATATGTGATTAGTAAGTATTGATAAAGTAGATCTCAAATAATAGGAGGTTGGCTTAAATCTAATTATAAATAGGAAGATCAAATCTAAGGATAGAATATATTACTGAGTAATTATAATTAAGGGTAAAATTTATTACTAAATAGTTAATAATCTAAAGTCTAGAACTAGATGCATTTATCTATCTAGATGAGTTTATGTATATTATCTTGAGACCATCTTCTATATATATTTTTTACATATATTTATTACCTAGCATTTATTATCTCCCTATATCCTTATTTCCAATCTAGATTATTTTTATTAAGTATTTTTGATCTTAGTATTTTATAGTTTAATTTATAAATTATTAGATTACTAGATCTTGATTATCTAATATATGATAAAATGATAAAATATATTATCTAGAATGATCCAATATTAATCACCTCGTACGATCTTTATTAAGGATCTTATTTAAGATCCTATTATTATCATTTATTGTATGATTTTATAAAGCTCATATATAAATGATAGCTAATTATTTTATTAGATATTTAATTTTATTCTAGTTTAGTTTAAATATATATTTTATAGCTTAGGTTGTTAAACCTAAGGTTGAATAAATTAGATTCTGGAAGAACCTAGGAGTTAATAATTTAGGTCAATTAAATTAATCCTAATAAAGATGATCGTCTCAATTGATGGTTAATCTTATAGAGATTGTTAATATTTGATTAAATATAGTTAGGAAATTATATGATAAGTCACTCTATAGTCAATGCCATTCTCTTATTATAAATAATTTCATTTAGTTAGAAATAATATGAGAAATAAGAGATATTCTAGGTACCTAATGGTAGTTTAATCCTTAATAATTTATATAGTAGATATCTTAATAATTTATATAGTAGATACCTTACTGATATCTAGGTATAAATTAAATGGAGAAGATCGAAAATAATTAGATTTAGTATATAGTGGTTAGATTTATATATTTGGAGATTAGGTCTATATTTACTATAGTTTATATTATTGATCTAAATATGGATGATCTTTAGTATTATTGATTGAAATATAGGTTATTAATAGATGATATAAATATTTATTATAGATATTATACAAATAGAAGCGAATTTATATTAGTTAATGATTGTTAATATAAGTTGATGATAAAATATTTATGGTGAAATATAAGTTGATCGTAAATATCATAAGATTATATTTATTTATGATAAATATAGTAGATGGTCAATATATTCTATTATGAGGATTTATATATGATAGATTGATAAAATATTTATTGGGATAAAATATTTATTGGGATAATTAGTATTATACCCAGCTGGTTAATATTAAACCATGCTGGTAAATATTAGTTGTTAAAATATTCCATCATGCTGATTAAAATTTGTTAATAGTTAATATTCTATCATGCTGATTAAGATTTGTCGATAGTTTATATTTATATTTTATATTGATTGATCTTAAATAGCTATTAGTTTACGATTATTGTAACTAGGTTATTGTATTTATCTGCCTTTGGGTTGATTTAATTGGTAATTTCAAACTACTAAATTAATATTAATTTAAAGACAATTACCTACATAGTATTCTTTGTACTAGCTGTATTTGGTAGCAGTTCATTTATTGATAAATACAAATAAATTAAATTACCTGCTCCTATATTCTGCTAGTAATCACTTTTAATCAGAAGTTCTAAAAATATCTATATATTAATACAATCTAGATACAATTATTAATAACTATTTATTTCCAGTATCACTTTTATTAGATGGTTAAAAATTATTACATATAATACAATTTAATACAATAAATACGATCAAGCACAAATTTAAACTATTTAATTCAATTATCAGCACTTATATTCCTTCTATCTTTGCCTTTAATTTGATTGCCTCCCATTATTTATTAAATCCTAATTAATACCAATCAAATACCATTAATTACTACCTATTTACCTCCAGTCTTTGCATTTTATTATAAGTTATCAAATAATAGATTTCATCCAATAAATACGATCCTTTATACATCATAGGTTCCTATTATTCATACCTTCTTAATAGATTTGATGTTTATCTTTATATTTAATACAATTTACAATCAATACAATTACCAATTATTATATTCCTCCTAAATTTGCATTTAATTAGAAATCTAAAAATAATTATAATAAATACAATTAAAGACAATTATACCGTCAACTATATACTTTAGATGCCACTATTGATGGAAGGTGAATAAATTATTTATAAATACAATAACACAAAAGCATATAATAAAAATAGTTAGTATAAGATACGATCGTAATTATTAAATATGATTAAGAAAATGGATAATAAATTGATATATGACACGATCAATTCAGGATAAATACAATTACTTCCTATTTACCTCCTGAATCACTATCATAAATAAATCTAGAAATTTATAATAAATAGAGAATTAGGATCTAATTCCTAATATTTTTAATCTAAATATTTTATAACATATAAATATTTTACCTTCCTAAATATTATCACCAAATTTACTAGTTAATTAATATTTAATTACTATTTATTTCATAATTTGTAACCAATCTATTTGAATTAATCTAATTTATTATCTATTTATTTACCTAATAATAAGTTGAAGATATATTAAAGTGTCTATAAGTAATATCTATCTATTATATCCAGTATATATTAATATTGTGAATATATTATATCAAGTATATATTAATTTTGTGTATATATTATATCAAGTATATATAATATCCTGGATCTATTTATATTATGTATCTATTAATATGAAGAATATCTTAAGATAGGTTATCTAATTAATTATGATCGAGAGATTTTAGTAATTAAGTAGTTAGAAACCTTATATTCAGACCAATTAATTGAAATTATTATTAATTGGGATTATGATTATCATTAATTGGGATGATAATTACTTGTATCTTCTATTTATTATCGATCTTATCTTATATAATTTCCTGTTATTAAATGAGGTTAGTCATATATAATTGCTAGTTATTAAAGGCTAGTTTAAATCTATCTTATGATAAAAGGACTTATCTATATTATAACTGATTATATAAAGAACTTATCTATATAATAGCTGGTCATAAATTGTATTTAAATATAATTAATTTAATCCATTATACAATAGTGATTCAGGAGGTTATAGTAGATCGCAATTGTATTTGTTATTTAATTATAAGATAGTTGGATCGTTACTATTTTAGATAATTGCATTTATATATTTAATTGTATTTTATATATTTAATTGTATTTTATTTTATTGTAGTTGATAGTATTTAAATTGTTCTATTTTATCACCTACTTAATAGATCCTGAAGGGTATTGAGCTAGATATTTAATGGTCCTAGACCACCACTATATTTGTTAGTTAATATTTAGATTATCACTATATTTTTATCGTTTATATATTAATGGTCTTTGACCTATACTATATTTGATGATCGTATATATATTTGATGAAAGTATTTATTAGAGTATATTGATGATGGTTAATATATATGATGGCTATAATATATTTTATGAATATTTATTTTATATATATTGAGATGATGGTCTCCATATTTGATGACTATAAAATATTTGAGATGAGGTGATCGTCTCCATATTTAATTTATTTAAATATTTGGTATTATGGTATAAATATTGATGGTCTCCATAAATTGGATCGCATATATATTAAGTAGGTCTCAATATTTGATCGCATATATTTTTATAAAAATCTAATAAATCGGCCGGCTACTATATTTGTTCTTAAGATTGATTTAAATTGCATTTATTGTATTTATTAATTATTTAATA